>VZSG01001264.1:86460-99975 GCA_013398315.1 Nothoprocta pentlandii
CTCCCCCCATCGCTGAGGAGGCCCAGAGTAGGAGCGGGGGGGATTGAAACCAACGGCTCCTACCTCGGTGTTCCGCCACACACCGCCTTTAATCATAATCCGCGGCATCTTGGCGGCGAAGGGGCGCGAAGCTGGGCAGAGGAGAAAGGGAGGAAGGCGGCGAAGCGCCGCTCGTCACAGCGGCCCCGGTAGAGACCCCGCGCAGGCGCCGTCCGCGGAAGAGTGCGCGCTCTGCGCATGCGCACGGGGATGCGGCACGGCGGGGGCGGGCGGCACCGTTTGCGCACGCGCAGCGAAGAGTGCGCTGGGCAGGGCGCTGTGCGCAGGCGCCAAGCGCTGGGCGGCGCAGGGGCTGGGGGCGGGGCCAGGAGGAGGGGGCGGAGCTTTTCCTGGGAGCGGAACAAAATACTGCGCATAAAAGAACTATTTATTTAACTAATTCATCAAATATTTTGATACATATTTGAGGGTCATTTTTTTTTCTCCTCTCTATGAGGAAGCACACAGGAAGAGCAGCTGATCTTAAAGGATAAGCTGACTATTCACTAAGGCCCTTGTGCTCCTAAACCCACACAAAGCAGGGGAAGGAGACAGAAGAGCAGAAGAAAATTAGGATTTTACCACTGTTACGTTTACTATTAATTTTTTAAAAAATGGAGCAGTGGCATCCAGGTTTCATATGTCCAGGTTAAGACAGCTTACTGGACCTTCTAGTGTATCGTCGTCTTTACTTAGAATTTACCTAAGATTGCAGAGCTTCTGTTTCAATAATAATAATAATGATGATGATAAAACCCTGAAGCTGCATTTCCCAATTGGATACTAACAACTTGTTAGCACCTGACATACTTCCTTGTCACAGTTTTATTCCAAGAGCTAGCACAGTAATTTTAAGATCTGAAACTTTCTTGTTTCATTTCCTACTAGCAGCAGCACCTTCATGGGGTTACAGATAGTTTTACTATAACCTCATCACTAGAAGTCATCACTAGATTCACTAAAATCACTAGATTATTTAAATTCCTTTGCTGCTCTACCTTAAATATGTGCACCTATTGGTTAAGTTTACCTCCACAAGATATCATCCCTATTAACAAAGAAAAACATAAATTTCAGAACAGTAACATAACTGTTTATATTACAATAGTTTATTTTAATAACCTCCAAGTTTAGCTATAGGCTTATTCTATTTTGTGGATTGAACTATAGCACTGAAGGACAATTAGTATGAATCCTTTGCCATTTTATTTCCCTTCAAGATAACACTGCTGTTATGGATACCTTTGAACAAAGCAATAATAGAGATTTCATGGTGTCCAGCACTATATAACTCAAAGTGTGATTACAAAGTGGATATAACGTTCACCTTACTGCATTTCTATTATATAACAAGAGTGGTTTGGTTCATGTCATGATACATATCATTTAAAAGGTACAATAAAGCTCTTAATTTAACAAAATAAGTTTGACAATTCAAGATACTTCTAAAGTTTTTAATGTAATCCAGGTTGCATTTGCAACACACAAGACAAGTGACTAAATTAATGGATATATTCTTTGTTTCTCAAAATAGACAATATGGTTATTTTTCCCTCCCCCAAAGGGCAGTCACTACATTTTACCAGCCTGAGGAAAGATAAGGCATTTCATAGGGGACTACTATTAGGCATCTACATAAAATCCGTGAAAATGGATTTGAAGTTTCTCAGTATCTTAAAAGATCTGGTTAGTTAGCAACATTACTTTTTTTTTTTTTTTTTTAACTATCAATGATAATTACAGGCAAAATTAAGTGTCTAAAAACATTTCATATATACATCTATAAGTAGTAAAGGCTTCCGTATCCTAGTTACCCAGCGATTACATCAATCTTTGTGAAGGAAGGTTGCAGGAAGGAATACATGTTTCAGCAGATGGAAGTTAGCATTAAGCCTCCAACTACATCTACAAATTTTTAGTTCAAATGTTATTACTTTGCGCTACAATACACATCACTCTCCCTTTAGACATTACTTCACCTAAACAAAAGTTCAGTTTAGGAAAAAAGAGTGACAGAAAATACGTTCACCCATTTACGAGTGTTTCAGCTGATAAGCACAGGGCAAATCACAGCTCTGACCTCAGAGAGCAGAAAAATTGCTTCAACATGAAAATGCGACTCCAAGAGCTTCTTTATAGCACAACCTGCTGGAACAGCTCTCAGAAGAACCGGAGGCAAGACAATCTTGATTTTATAGTCTCAACTATAAACGCAAAGCAATGAGTAAATTCAAACAATGCAAAACCCTCCAAAATCAAGACCCAGCTTCCAACTTCTATTTACATCCCAGCTTGTAAATGTTGCCATTTATGCTTTTCAAGCAGCTTTTTGGTAGAAAAAGTGACACTGCACTTTTTACACCTGTACACTTTGTGTGTTTTTGCATGCCTTTGCATAGCGTATCTATCTATTGTAGAAAACGCACACCTTTTGCAGTACAACTTTAGATGAGTGAGCAAATGACGCTTCAAGTGGCCAGACGTGCGGAAAGAAACTGAGCACTGACTACACTTGAATGGCTTCTCCCCTGTATGAATTCTCAAGTGCTGCTTAAAGTTTCCATTGTGGGTTGTGCTATAGCCACACTCTTCACATGTGAATGTTTTGACAGGCAGTACCTTTTGTTCATAGACATTCCCACCAGATGAGATTTCGTTACCAGAGTGTGAAGTCAGATGCTGTTTCAAGGTTAACCACTTGTCTGTTGAATAGTCACAGTTCCTACATTTGAGATGTTTCACATTAAAATGCAAGACCTTGTGTCGTTTCAGGTGACTGGAAGTACGAAATTTCTTTTGACAAACACTGCAGCTGTAAGGTTTCTCACCTGTATGAGTTCTCACATGCAGCTTAAGATTGCTTAAAATGTAAGTAGTGTATTCACATTCTGAGCACTGATAGAACTGAGGCTGACTCTGTGCTGCCAAATCACACTCTTTGATCCTCTGGACTTCTGTCTGTTCACCACTCGCTTTCAGAGAAAGCAAGGAAGGGACATCATTTAAACCTTCTGAGGAAACAAAATTTCTTTCAGGATACATACCTAGATGCTCTTCACGACGCAATTCAAAATCCTCTAAACAGCTATCTACGCAGAAGTAGTGACCAAACTCGTACTGATTCTTCACATGAAGACGGCTGTGTCTCTGCAAATGGCTTGAAGTTTTAAACGTCTTACTGCATTCTTTACATTCGAACAGTTTATGTCTATGTACTCTTAGGTGCGCCTTAAGGCTGTTACAAGCAGCAGTTGCATAATCACAGTATTCACATTTGTACATTTTGAATGAGGACAAACTGGAAGGCCATGTATCCTTAAAATTTTCCACACGTTTATGGTATGCATCATCTTCATTATCTTGAACTTGGGAATAAGTGACCATGGGGCTGAAGAAAGGCTCTTCTTTGCAAATCACAGTGTCTGCTACGTTCGACTCTGGAAAAACTTTTGATTCATTTTCAGAAGTAGACAAACCGCTGCTTCCATAGCTGTTTTCAAGGAATTTCTGCCCAGAGCACATTGTCTTATTGTCCCACATGCCACCTGCCTGCTTAAAGTCCAATTCCATCATTTTACACATTTCTCCAGTTGGATGACTGTCCTCAGAAAGAAATAGAGAAACACAGTCATGGGAATCACTGTCAACTTGATATATTTTGCTTTCACAGTATTCATTACTCTGATCCATATAACTGTTAGTCTGTTCATGAAATTTCTTATGAAAGTTAAGATGTTCCCTAGTATAAAACACTAGGTGACACTCATCACATACATAACTCATTAAAGGTCTTTGGGTTCTCCTTCTTTTACTTACACATTCACTGAGTTGCTGCCCTTGGCCTGTTTCCTTCACGGCATGTAATCTTCTTCTGTGTCTCTTTAATCCAACGGCGGTTGTGAACGCTGACTGGCACAACTCACAGCTATATGGGTTAGTTCTTGAATGGACATAGCTATGCCTCACCATGCTTGTAAAATACAATGAGAGAAAGGTGCAGAACCTACACTTATACAGCTTATACCCAGCATGCCAGTACATGTGATTCAACATATAGGATAAACTAACACAGGAATAATCACACTGAGGACACTGGTAAGGTGGTCTCTCTTTATGACCCTTCAGATGATGGATAAACATCCTAGGATTTGAGGAAGCAAAGAAACAAATTTTGCAGGAAAATGTAACAGGAGCATCGACAGTAAAGTCCCTCTCAATTTTGACAAAAAAATTCTCATATTTACTTTCCTTTTTCTTCATTTCAGTTTTTCTTTCTTCAGTTTTTCTCTGCCTTCTTTTTTTAGCATTCATCCTATTTTTTCTTGTCTTTTGCAATCTGGTAACTTTCTTATGAAATTTAAGGTGATTTTTAAGGTTGGCAGAAAAGAAAAAAGTTCTTTTACAAAAGCAGCATTTATATTTTTTCTTATCTTTATGAGCTGCATAAACATGCTTCTTTAGAAGTGCACTATATTTAAATATCGAACTACAGAACCTGCATTTCAAATTTGGCTTTTCATGCTTATTTATAGAACAAGATCCCTTAGAAAGAGGTTTGATGCTCACACTGTTACTTAGCCACGATAAACCTTCTTGCTGGTTTTCTAATTCTTTCGGGCTTGCATGAGAAATTGCATTTTGTCGACGATACTTTTTTCTGGAAAATGGAGTTAACGATTGATAAATATGCTCTGTGGGAGAATTTGATTCAGCACCAAGAAAAGGATTCCTCTCTACATTCCCTACATCTTTTAGCAATTCTTCTGAATTAGGAGAAAGCTTATTAATAACTGGAGGAGAACTACTAAGAGTAAACCTCAGTTCTTCTCTCAGCTCATGCTCCAAGAGAGAATTCTGAGTTTCATCTTCAGATTTGCTTCTCTTTCTTGTTCTGTTAACTTCATTACTTCCATTCTTTGAAGACTCAGTATCTAGAAAACACACACACAAATGAGATTTCACACATTAACCAATGTTCATGAGTATTTCATAGAAATACTCCAAAACTCCTACTATGTACTTCCTCTTCTTTATTTTTTTTTTTTTCTTCTCCTCTCTTTCTTAGTATTTTTTTATTCCATTTCTTTTTCCCTGGCCACTTCTTTCCTCTAACCCCACCCACCCAACCATCAGAGTAATATTGTAAGAAAAGTAATTCTAATTGGAAGCTGCCTTGTGTCTGCTTCACTCTTTTGCTCAAAGCTCTGAATTTCAGAAGACACACCACCACCTCTTTTAAAGCTTTCACAAAACAGCTTTATGCCAGAATTCCTCTCAGGGCACTACTGAACTTCACCATCTGAAGAAAGAAGCTCAACAATCAGCTTAGTTATCACAGAAGTACAAGGTGTACTTTGCTGTCTTCTGTCTTTCTCTTTTAAAAGTACTCTTGGTAATATGCTTTTTCCCATCCCTCCTGAAGGATTTTATCTGCTACAACAAATGCTGAAGCTTAAATCCAAGTCACACATCTCCCTGTCTGTGTTTACACTGATGAATATAATTCCCCAATGCTTTTTTCTCCCTATCTATCTACCTATGAATAGAAAATCCCCAAGACTTCTTTGTTTTCAGATTCTCTTTCTGAATGAAAGGCATCCCTCTCTCAAGCTGCAATCAAATGAAACATTCTCAGTTTGGGTCTTAACTCTTTTTTCATAGAGGCCTAAATGAACTAAACACTCCAGCCAGTGCCCACTTTCAGCTGCATCTTACCTTCTATTTGAAGGCTCTTACTAACACATCTTTTTTTGGCATCCTTTCTATAAGCCTTCCTACCTTCTTCAAACTTGAACATTAAACATTAGGGCTCATATCTATATGGTTTCTTTCCCCCTTGCACTCATATCATTAGGAAGTTACCTTCTGTTTCAGCAGTTGTCTCCAGCCCTGGGTGAATTTCAGGTTCTTTCTCTTGACTGCCATAAAAAGGAATACTTGCAGTGCTGGCAAGTGGTCGTTCATTTTTGGATGTTGGTGCTAAAGTCAACTCTCCTTCTGCACCGATGGTCTCTTTGCCAGCAGGGGAGAGAAGAGTAATCTTCTGAAAACAGTCAACATCGTCACATCCCTGGTTCTCACTTGTTTCATCTACCTCTGCAAGCTCGGTTTTCCAAGGTGATGTAGGTAATGCATTATTTGGATTGTATCTATCCTTGCTTAGATCACACTGGTCAGCTAAAGATGATAAAGTTGATGTTGATTTGTCACACACACTCTGTGCACATTTTTCTTCCAAGCATTTTACCTGATCATGCTTATTTGAAGTAGTCTCATCTTCCCAACTCCTTAATCTATTCTTTTCACTTGCAGGTATCACATTGCTTTTTAAGAAGCTGCTATTATCCAAGCTGGCCTCTTGCTCATCCTTTATTTTCAGCTCAGGAAGCAATGTTGCCTGCTCTTCATTGTCATCTTGGATAAAATCATCATCACTCAGAACAAAGATAGTGATTGGGAGGACAACTTCAAAGACATCTGAGCCTAAGGACAGAAAAAGAAAATATTAATACTGTTCTGAAAACATGAAAAGTAAATGTTTTTCTTAAATCTAATACATAGCACAGCACTCTCCCACAGCTACAAGATGTAGCACCTCCATCTCTTCAATTTTTCCACACACAAATAACCCCTGACATTTATAGCTGCAGAGAGCAGTGATACCATTCTGCAGCCCTCACCATCAAGCACTAAGAAATGTTATAATTTACTTGCATTCTAGAAGTGCCTAGCATTCGCTGCTGAAATTATCTTTACAGAAACTATATAGATATTGCAGAGCTCACTCCTGTATTAGTTGAGAAACAGAAAGAAAAACAGAAAACATACCAGAGAGGATATGCCACAGCACAGGAACAAAAGTGATAAAGCGACTTGGTGAAGATAAAATGTTAAGTCAACAAAGCACCAAGGAACAGAGTGTTCAACCCCCTGCACTATCTTCATTAGACTCCACCATGTTAAGCCATGAGACTTCTCACTCTCAAGCTGGAAAACCACCCAGAAAGACACAATGTAAACCAATGTAAATGGCAAAACACAGACTAAAAGAAAAAGAAGGAAAAAAAAAAAAAAAACACTCTGCCTTATGGCAGCTCAGCTTAACTCGCCCAGTGGGAGCAACTGTTTCCTCACACTGCTTTTGGCAGTAAACCAGGCAGTAGGCACAGGTCCTGCCTACCTGCTCGGCCTGCCCAGCTCCCAGGAGCTCCTTTTCCACATACTGGACTACGCTGCACCACAGGCAGCTCCCTCTGCACAGCAGATCTCTCTCAGGAGAGCCCCTGTAGGTGCCCCCCTCCACCCTCAGCGTTTCATGACGAGTTGACAGAGGGGGAAAAAAAACAAAAACGAATCAAGAAACACCCCGAAAAAAAAAATAAAAAACCACCACAAACCCACACCAAGAACTATGGCCAGGGCGCGTCCTCCCCCACCAAGCCCTTCGTGCGCGTACGCAGCGCCACAACAACGCTCCACTTCCCCACCCCCGCCGGCTCCGCAGGCTCCTCAGCGCCCCGCTCTCCTCCCCACGCGGCCGGGGCCCCGCCGGGTAGCCATGAAAGCAGCGAACACCCACAGCCATCGGCAGCCTCCGAGCCCTCCAGCGCCGCCGCCGCCGCCGCCATCTCCCGCCGCCAGCCACGCCGCGCGCCCGCGAAGCCCCGCAGCTCTCCCGGCGCCGCCGCAGTGCGCACGCGCCGCGGCGGGAAGGAGGAGGAGGCGGCGCCGCGCGCGCGCGCGCACGGGGGGGTGGAGGCGGCGCCATTTTGAGCTGAGAGAGGCGGGAGGGCGATGGCGGTTGGTGCCGTTGCTACTGTAGTGGGGAGGCTGCTCTCCTTCATCAACCCTCCCTCAAAGCCGCGCAAACACCGCCTCTTCCCAAAGGAGGAGCGTAGACACACAATTTTCCTGATCAAGCTGTTATTTCTGTTCCTCCGAAGATGTGAGGGTGCTTGATATTGTTCTGACATACCCAAGCAGATTTTTCCATCATCGTATCTTAAGCACCGTATCAGATGCTTAAGAATGTCATCTCGACTTTGTCCTTGCTGTACTGTTTAATTCTGGTAAATGCCAGCTGAACACAAGGTGGAGCTGTTTTGTACCTGCTGGCCTAGAAATAGTTCTTTTTGCAATGCAAACACAAGAATGTTGATCAACAGCTGTTTAGTGTTCCAGCACAGCGTTTTGGAAGGAGCCTATTCTCTCTTAATAGTGCAAACTGGTAACCTCAGGAGAGTTCCCAAAGGGAAATAAAAAAAAAAAAGTGTTGACATGGGCCAAACTTATGATTTAGTCTTTGCAATTAGAATCTTAGGTTGAATAAGTTAACCATGTTTACAGCCTCTGTTTGGTAGTGTGACTCCAGCTCCCTCCTGGCTTCAAAGTGCTTTGTAAGGATGAGTCAGTCTAGGAGAAACACTTCCAGTTGTGTCTATGGTAGAAGGGTGATTTTTGTGTGTGTGAGAGAAAGAAGTCAGATTAATGTGGAGCTGCTGGAACAGGAGGCATCATACTATGAAGGAGCTCTCTAGGCAGCGGTTGAAGGAAGTCTTGATTATAGAGAACTCTTGGATAATTGTGAACACAATATTGAACTGTATATTTCAAGTGCTGCCTTCTCCAGCCCCAGCTGTTATTGTTAAAGTGGGAAAGGTGGGAAAGTTTCCTCACTTTTGCTGAGCAGCTGCCCCTTCCTCCTGTCTTCAAAGCAGTTTTGGATGGACAGGTCTGGCTCTGAGCAAAACCAGACTGTCCTGCTGGTGTCCCTGGTAGCGCTTACCAGGGCAGGGGCAGAGGCACATCTTGGGGATGGCCTGGGGACGCTGCTGCTCCTCCTCCTTGGGGGCTGCTCCATCTCCATGGCTGGGGAGCTGCCTTCAGCCGCTGGCTCTGAGCAGTCGCTGGTACAGCCTTCGTGTGGAGGAGTCCCCGCATGTCCTGTGGGGAGAAAGAGCCTCCTGGGGATTTGTTGGGGCACTGGAAGATCGCAAGGCACTGTGTGTGTGGGAGCACCCACAGCAGCTCTCTGTTTTTCCATAGATGCCTTCCCAGAACCAACACAAACCTGTCCCCCAGTAGCCCTGGCCTGACAGGCCTCAGTGACTCCTCCTACCTGTGGAGGTCTTGGTGCCCACGGGGGACTCCACGGCCGAGGCACTGAGGGGCAGGCAGATGTCCTCCTCAAAAATGTCTTGGCAGTTCTTTATGAGGAAGGTGGTGATGATGCTCTCCACACTGAGGCCAGTGGGAACAGGAGAGGACCTAACGAGCAGAAGCAGCAGAGTATGTGGAATCAGAATAATCTGGTCTTCATCAGTTATCTTTTATGTGTCTTCCCAGATACATACATTGTCACTCTCATGGTACATCAGCAAGCAGGCCTACACCTTGCAGCAGTGGGACACTTAGATTACCCTATTTTTCATTGAAGAGACTTTCATTTAATCATTCCCTGCAGCCCAAGTATTATATTAAAGGAAATACAATATTAAAGCACTTGGTGATTCCCTTTGTTGGACTCTCAGAGATTCCTGTCTGCCCATTTCTGTAGTTAGTGACTTGAGGCTGAACAGGCCCAACTTTCTCAACCTCTTTACATGGGAGAGATGCTGCAGTCCCCTCATCATCTCTAGCTCTCTGCTAGTTTCTTTTCTGTTCAGCAGACATTCCTTACTGCTCTCCTTGAGAATGACCTCCACAATTATTCATCACTAGGTGCAGGACCTGCATTTGCTTTGGCTGAACTTTGTAAGGGTGCTCTCTGCCCATCTCTCCAGCCTGCCCATATCCCTCTGAATGGCCACACTGGTATATCTGGAGTATCAGCTACCCCTCCCAGATTTGTAGCCTCAGCAAAATTGCTCAGGGTGCCCTCTGTCCCTTCATCCACATCATTGATATTCATCCACGAGTGAACAGGATTGAAACCATTACTGACTACAGGGGACACTGCTAGCAACAGGCCTCCGACTTGACTCTGTGCCATTGATCACAACCCTGTAAGCTCCACCATTCAGATGGTTCTCAGTCCACCTCGCTGGGCCCTCAAATAGCCCGCACTTCCTGAGCTTGCCTATGAGGATGTGATAGAAGAGTCAAAAAAAAGTCAAAAAGATTGTTGTCAAGGTAGACAACAATCATTGCTCCCCCTTCAGCTACCCACCCCGTCGTTCCACCACACAAGGCTCCTGGATTGGTTAAGCTTGATTTCCCTTTAGTGAATCCATGCTGACTACATTCTTGTCCTTCAAATGCCTAGAGACCCTTGCAGGGTTGGAGATGCGGCTGTAGTTGCTTGGTTCCTCCCTCTTGCCATTTTTGAAGACTGCCGTGACATTGGCTTTCTTCCAGATTCTAGATTTGTCTCTTCTTCGCTATGACCTTTCAAAATAGAGAGAGAATGGCTTAGCAAGAACTTCCTCCAGCTCCTGCAGCACTCTTGGGTACATCCTAAGTCAAGTTTGGTTAGTCAAGTTAGGTCAAGTTTGCCTAAGAGACCTCTAACCCCAACCAAGGGCAATTCCTCCTTTCTCCAGACATCCTCCATGGCTGCCAGGGATTCCAGAGGCGTGGCCTTAGTAAAGACTGAAGCAAAGAAGGCATACAGTAACTCTGCCTCTTCTGTGTCTTTTATAGGCAGGACACCCATCCCATGCAGCAGCAGAGCGACATTTTCCTTTGTCTTCCTTTTGCTCTTGATGCATTTAAAGAAACCCTTGCTGTTCTCTTTGACAACCCTGAGCAGGTTTAATTTGAAAAGCAACTTAGCCTTCCTCGTTGCATCCCTGCATGGCCTGACAGCATTCCTGTACTCCTCCCAAGGAGTCTGCCCTCTTTTTCACCTTCTGTCTACCTTCTTCTTCTGTCTGCATTTTGCCAGGAGCTCCATGGTCATCCTTGCAGGTTTCCTGCCCCTTCTGCTTGACATCTTCCTCATAGGGATGCAGCGACCTACAGCTTGGAGGGAGTGATGCTTGAAAACCAACCAGTATTCTCTCAGTCCCTCTTCCTTCTAGGGCCCTGCCCCATGGTACTCCTCCAGGTAGGTCTCTGAAGAGGCCAACATTTGCCCTCCTGATGCAAACCCGCTTACCACTCTGCTTTCTCCTCACTGGACCTCAGTAATCTCATGATTACTGCAGCCAAGGCTACCCCAGCCTTCACATCTTCAACCAGTCCTTCTTTCTTTGTTAGCACCAAGAACACACCACTCCTGGTGGGCTCTTGCACCACTGTGTCCGAAAGTTATTGTCAATATTCTACTGTGCTGTCATTCCATCATATACCAGGGTGGTTAGCTTCCCCCATAAGAGTCGTGGCCTGTGATCATGAGGCTACTTCCATCTTTCTGTAGAAGCCTCATCAACTCCCTCATCCTGGTCAGATGGCCTGTAGTAAGCACCAAAGACCGCTTCTGCTGTGTTTGCCTGCTCTTTAACCTTTACCCAGAAGTTCTCACATCACTCTTCATCCACCTCTAGGCAGAGCTCCATACATTCCAGTTGCTTTCTCACATAAAAAGCAACTCCCCAGTGACACCTTTCTTCAGGGGGTCGGGCCTAGGGAAGGGCACCCCTCCCCGATGATGGTTAAACAAGACCAGAGACAGGAGTGACCAGTTGGGACACAGGCCTCCAGTTGGACATTGTGCCCTCAGGCACAACTCCACGCTCTGCCTTTCTGCCCCTTCACATGCCAAGTAAAGAAGACAAAGTCCAGGTGTTACTGAAGACAAGGTAACCCACATGCTTTCCCCTCCATCTACCCAGCCATCATGTCAGGCTCTCAGGGTTGCTAAGCATGTTTTCCCCTTGGGGATGCGTCCGACTACCCTGTTCTCCTCCTTCCCAGGCTGGAGCTGACCTCCATGCAGAGCTGCTGCGGGGCTGGAGGTGGCACTGCCAGACCTACCATTGCCAAGGGGCAGTGCCTGGAGCAGGGGGGCTTCCTCTGGCTCTGCCCCAATGGTGCCTGTCCGCACGCAGGACTGTTGTGATCAAGGGGAGGGTGAGGTTGGGGAAGAAGAATCACTCTTGACTCCCACTGCACAGCAAACAAATGTTTATTGCATATTTACCTGTAAAATGTTTATTGCACTGACTGGAGGTGACAGGGATACTGGGCTCATTGCAGCTCAGGAGCCTCTAGAGGAGCCTGTGCTCTGTTACTGAGCACTCTGGTTTCGCACAGCAACTCTTTCTGGCCCAGTGGCTCCATCCGTTTCAATTGGACCAAGGCCAGGCAGCTGGGGAGTCCCCCGCGAGCTCTGGACTTCCCTGACTCTCTGTGCCCAGAGCTCAGCTCTGAGCTTAGCTGTTGGGCCACTTCTCAGACCACCACTTGTTGGGGCTCCATCCCAGTGCTCACTGCCTGCCTGGCGAAAGCGAGAGATGCTGTGGGCAGAGGAGAGGTCCAGGGAGAGGCCCTGATGTCGTGTGCCTCTCCCTGATGACAGTGGCCTCGAGTCCCACGAGGCAGTGCACAGATGTTTTTTTGTACCACCATGAGGGGTCAAGGGATGGAGAGGCCCAGAGAGAGGGACTGTTGTCCTGCATATCTCCCCGATGATGGTAGCCTCACGTCCTGTGTCGCAGTGCACAGGTTGGCCTCACGTCCTCTGTCATGGTGCACAAATGTTTTTCCACAGCCCCAAGGGGACAGGGGCGCCAGGTCAGTGGGCACTGCTCATCGCAACCTCTGCGCAGGGTCTGCCTTCACAGCGTCCTGCAGGTGACACTTGTGGCCCAGCGGCGGCCCCTGTGTCCTCGCCTCCTCTGGAATACGGCCATGCGTTGTTAGAGCCCCCTGCCAGGGACCGCCAGCCTCTGCACACGCAGCCAGGCCACAGCAGGGAGCCCAGCGCCGGTCGCCAGCTGGAGCTGTCTGCGGTAGGGGAGGGAGACTCTGCGTCCCCAGAGCAGAGCTGGATGGTGTCCCAGCACTGAAAGCCTGGAGCGCCGGAGGGCTCCTCGCAGCTGGAGATGCTGGTCAGCTTGGGCGGTGATGGAGCCCGAGCGACCAGCAGGATGGGTGCCCCGGTGCGCCGCAAGATGGACTTGCGCACCATGTTCGGGGGCCAGTCCAGGTGGGGCTCCTTCCGCAGGCAGTGGAGGAGCTTGTGCTCCTCACCCTTCCCCAGTATCACCACCTGGTCAGCCCCAAACTGCACACGGCATTGAGGTGGGGATGCACCATGAGGCTCTCCAGCCACCCCACCATCTGTGCCTGGGTACCTCTGAGGGAGAAGGGAGGTGAGGAGTGAGGAGGGGGCCTGGGGCTTCCTGGTGTCCCCAGCAGGGCACCGTGCTGCTGGCAGTGCCGAGGGGACGCGGCCCAGGCTCATCCTGCTCCTGCCTGTGGGACTAAGGCAGAGCGAAGGACAGTCCTGGCAGGACAGGGCTGCACTTACCCTGCCAGCCCCCTCCTGCAGGGATGCCGGGATGGCTGAGAGCACTTGCGTGCCCACGCAGC
>VZSG01001265.1:9328-37582 GCA_013398315.1 Nothoprocta pentlandii
GCGGGAAGCTGGGAATGACCGAGCAGCCAGCGCTGAGATGCACTGACCTCTGCCGGCTGCTCCGGGGCTGCTGCAATTGCCCAAATGCAGGGAAATGCAGGGAAATGCAGGGAAATGCAGGAAAATGCAGGAAAAGCGGTGGTGCATTTAGGTCACAGCGCTGGGCCTTGGGGCAGGGGACACGGGGACCCGTTACTACCTCTCCGCGTGCCCGTTAGGAACGAGGACCGGGAGCAAGCATGGAGGGCGTCTCGGGAGACCAAACTGGAGCCCGTCCCAAACTGTGAAGCCTGGTGAGTGCAGGGGCAGGAGGGCAAGGGGCAGCAGGAGCTCGTGCCGGGGGTGGCAGCGTGAAGGAGGTGGCAGGATGTGACACGGAGCGGTGCAGCCTCCCCTTGCACGGTGCAGCCTCCCCTTGCACCATGCAGCCTCCTCTTGCACCCTGCAGTGCTGCAACACTCGCGGAGGCTGCAAAAGCCGCAGCACCCACGTTGCACTGCCCGGATCCCGTTAATTACCCCCGGATTAATTACCGGCCCCCCTCGGCCCCGCGCTGACGCTCTCCCCGGCGCCCGCAGCGCCAGGCCCACGGCCGAGGAGGTGCGGGGCTGGGCACAGTCCTTCGACAAGCTGATGAAGAGCCCGGCGGGTCGCAACGTCTTCCGGGAGTTCTTGCGGACTGAGTACAGCGAGGAGAACATGCTCTTCTGGCTGGCGTGCGAGGAGCTCAAGGGCGAGTGCAACAAGCACAGCATCGACGAGAAGGCCCGCACCATCTACGAGGACTACATCTCCATCCTGTCGCCCAAAGAGGTAGGGGCCAAGCGCCGCGAGCAGCTCGTTGGGGGGGACACTGTGGCATGGGAGCACCTTGGGGTGGGAGCATCCCAAGGGAGGAGTATCCCATGGATGGGAGCAGCCTTGGATTGGAGCATCCCAAGATGAATGCACCCAGGGTGGGAGATGAGAACACCAGGGTGGGAGCATCCCAAGGCAGGAGCATCCCACAGATGGGAGCACCCTTGGGTTGGAGCGTTCCAATGATGGGTGCATCCCAAGATGAGTGCGCCCCTGATAGGAAAAACCTAGCGTGGGAGCATCCTAAAGCGGCAGCATCCTACAGATGGGAACACCCACAGATGGGAGCACCCTCGGATTGGAGCATGCCCAGGGTGGAAGCATTCCAAAATGGGAGCATCCCAGGGTGGTAGCAACCCAAGGTGGGAGCACATGGGGATGCGAATACCCCTAGGACGGGAGCACCCTCAGATTGGATCATTCCAACAATGGGAGCATCCCTGACAGGAGAACCCCAGGCTGGGAGCATGCCAAGATAGGAGCACCCCAAGATGAGAGCACCCAACAGAACCCCAGGGTGGGAGCATTCTAAGATGGGTGCACCCCAGTGTGGGAGCATCCCAAAGATGGGAGCATCCCAAGGATGGGAGCATCCCAAGATAAGAGTACCAAATAAGAGAACCCCAGGGTGGGAGCATCCCAGGGTGGGAGCATCCCAAGGCGGGCGCATGCCAAGGATGGGAACATCCCACGGTGGGCGCATGCCAAGGATGGGAGCATCCCAAGCGGGCGCATGCCAAGGTGGGCGCCTGCCCACCCCGGCACCCCTCTCCCCGGCGTTGCGCGCGCTCACGGCCCCTCTCCCCGGCGTGCAGGTGAGCCTGGACTCGCGCGTGCGGGAGGTCATCAACCGCAAGATGCAGGAGCCGTCCTCGCACACGTTCGACGACGCGCAGCTGCAGATCTACACGCTCATGCACAGGGACTCGTACCCCCGCTTCCTCAACTCGGCCATCTACAAGGCGCTGCTGCAGGGCGCCTCGCGCTCCTCCTCCGAGTCCTAGGCCCCGCCACGACCCCCTTTTTAGCTTTTGACCCAGGAACTGGCCTCGCGACGGCGGCCGCGTCGCTCAAGGTGCCGCGTCCGGACGGGGGGGACAGTTTGGGACACGTCGGGGGGCCACAGGCCGCCCCCCAGGGGCTCTAGGAGGCCACTTGATCCCCCCCGGCTGCCCGGGAGTCCCCACGTGGGGACCAGTTGGGGTGGCAATGGGGAGGGGGCCGGCCTGGGGGGTTGTTTGTTGTTGTTTTGATTTTTTTAACTTTTTATTTTAATTGCTTTTTTTTTGGTTGGCTTTTACGGCGGGGCGGGGGCAGGCGCCTGTGTACATATAAACGCTCGCCAGGTTTACGCCGCTCCGTCTGTTCTGCCGCGCGGCATCGGGCCAGGCCCGGGTCGGGGCCGCGTCCCCCTGGATCCCCCCCCGTCCGCCCACCCCACGCCAGCAACTGGGAATGGGAGAAAAACAGGAGCTGGGGGGAGAATCCCACCCTGGTGGTCATTGCTGCCAGGGAGCCGGGGTGCCCAAAGCGACAGCCCCCATCCTGCTGGCACTTCCCTCCGCATCCCAGAGCCGCATCCCAGCCGGGCTCCACATGGGCTAGGAGGCTCCCAGGGAAGATACAGGGTATCCCGGGATTCTGCTCCAGCCAGCGGGACTGTTCAGGGGCCAGTTCTCACCCCAAACCAGCCCAGGGTGTCATCCCCATCGCCCCTTTTTTCCTTCTTCTCAAAGAGGGAGGGAAGAGGGAAGAGAGGGCAGGGAGGAAAAAAGAAGGAGCGCTGGCACTTTTTACTGAAGATGATTTTTAAACACATTCTCCTCCTAGTTTGGGTTTGCTGTTTGTTTGTTTCCTTCCTTCCTTCCTAGTGGTGGGATGGCACGGATATTCCTGTCAGTAAGTTTACCTTTGCTTGCCAAGCTGGAAATGCAACTCAAAGCAAGGTATTTTTGAGAGACCAGCGCTAGCTGGTTTCCTCGGGGCCGTTCTCAGGGTTTTCTGCAGGTACCGAGGCAGCCGAGGAGCCGCTTCGCTGCCGAGGGCTCTCGGCTCCCTGTGTTTTAAGAGGGACGCGGCTGTGACGGCCACCAACGGCTGCGGAATCGCGGCACCGCGAGGCCAGAGCCTCTTCCCTCGCTTTGGAGAAGCTGCTTGTCCAGTTTGGAATCTCTGCTCCCTATGGAATTCCGAACTGCCAACTGACTGCACCCCGGTGCAACCTCCCCTTACAGTAATACGAGGAGGAGGGAAATAACTTGGTAATTCACTGGCTTCTGCTCACGGCAGCCAACTGGGTTAGACCCCAAGCTTTTCCCATGTGTTACCGTGAGGACGCTACTCCCTCCGCAGGCTGCTGGAACAATCCAATCCCGCACTCCTGGCATCCTTGGATCTCCCCTTCCTGGGAGCACTGGGGGCAGCCTTTAAAGCCACCGCCCTGCGGAAAGGATCCTGCCGGGATCGCAGCCCCAAGAGGAGCTTCCCAGGCCCGGCAATGGGCTGGGAGCGCCTGTGGCCTCCCTTTCATGTGGCTGCTTCCTCCTCTCGAATCCTCCCGAGCCCTGGCGAACGGCTGCTCCCTGGCAGGCTGCAAAGCCAGTGGAAATACCAGTTTTTCACTGTGGAGCAGGCAGCAATGCACCAGAAGATGCAAACGCTGACGTGCAGAGGACGGACCCAGCCTCAAGCTCTCAAGTCTCCCTGGGGCCCTTGAAGGCCATGCAGAAAAGCCAGGTAAGAGCTGGGAAGCAACGGGAGATACTAAGAGTATCACATTGAAACTGCCTTGAGGAAAGAGCTTTCTGCCGGCTTCTACTTCCCCCCTCACTAACCATCTGATCCTGCAGGAACCCAAGGTCACACTGGCGTTTCACTCTATTTCTAGCTCCCTTCTTCCTCATCTCTCCCCCTGCAGGCGTTCGCTCCAGGCTCGCTTCAAAACCTCATCCATTTGCAGAACTAAATTCTAACAGCCCCTACTGACCTCTGTAATCCCAGTCTCCTCCAGCTCAGGACTGCTGGGACGTTCTCGGCATTTCAAGCTTCTCCCCCTAGCCCTTCTGCTAGGTCCTCCAGAAAAATGAGCCCACCTTTCAGCAGCCAGGCCAGGAGCAGAGCACACAAAAACTGGGAGCTCTCTGGGACCCCCTTTTAACACCCTCAATGGCCAGTGAATTCCCTCCACCTACTTCATTATTGGTGGTTTCTGGCTAAATCGGGATTGTTCCCAGGTTCCTTGGATCGGGAGCAGCTGGTCACAGGAGCAGCCTTGGGCAAGGTGAGACACTCGGCCAGCAGGAACAGTGAAAGCCCAGACCAGCCCTGACCTTCCTCGTCCCCAACAAGGTGCCAAAGGAGCCTCAGCTCCACGATGCTCCTTCCATGGAGGCAGGGAGCTGTAGGAAGTGCTCACCTCACCGGGTCTGTACCTAGCATCTTCCCCACAGTAACAACCCTTTGGGTTTTTTTTTGGTGACAAGTGTCACACTATTTCTAGTCTGTTACATCCTGGATAACGTGTCCTCGATCCCCTCTTTGCAGCAGGTGACATCACCAGGTGTGTGTCACACACGAGGAACCCAGCCCCAAATGACCAAACCAGTGCCAGGACAGTAAATACCTCTGATCTCCAACTGAGCTTGAGAGCATCATCCAGTCTGTGGCCCCAAAGCTGTGTGCCCCCAACAGGCCTGGATTTGGCCCAGTCCTTTGTGGCTCATCAGCTGATTAAAAACCAGTCTTTGTGGACTGGGAGAACACTTACGAGCAGCTTCTTGCCTTCTGGTAGTCCAAGCACTGCCCAGTGCTCCTCCATCCAGGCACAGACTGGCCGTCCAGCTCTCCTGTGCCACAAACGCCAAGTGCTGCACGCCCACAGTTGGAATAAAAGTCAGAAACTGACAAAAATGTTTAATATTAGTTTGGAAGAAAAAGTTACCATACTCGCTTAGATGAGAAAATAACGACTACGTGTGTTTAGTGAGCTCTCCTGCTAAAACTGTCCAGCCACTGCTGTGGCTCTCCACTTGGGCCCAAGCAGGGAGGCCGGGCTCCCTGCAGCTGCTCTCAGTGCGTGACACAAAGCAAACTCACTTGGGATACAAAACACAACTGCCGCGGGAGCTGGCGGGTGGAGGCTGCGCTCTGCTCTGCGTTTGGCTGCCGCTCGCGGGCCATGGCACATTTCAGCAGAACTGCAAGAGAAGGGAGGTTAAACCCCGATTAGAAAAGCGGGCTGTGCCAGGGAAGTGCAGGGCGTGCGCTGGTTGCCTGTAGGAAGATGGGATCCAGGTGATGGTTGCTCAGGCTGGCAAGGGCTGGGGCTTTGGCAGAGCTCGGCCCCGCTGCAGGAGCTGCACAGAGCTCCCCTTTGCGCCCCTCAGCTCTGGCACTTTGCAGTGCTGCCCTTTCTGCTCACCGTGAGCGGGTAGGGAGCCTTCTGCTCCCGTCCACCTTCTCTGCACAGAGCATAAAGGAGCAGGTTTAGAATCCTAAATGTTGTCCTCGCCACCATCTCTCGGAGGGGCACGGGGAGCATGAAAAGCACCATGAAGCTGCTCAGGACAGAGCAGGGGATTGCAGCAGGGGGATGAGAATGTGAGACATGACCCCAGCTGGTCTGCAGAGAGAGGATGAACCCGGGAGCTCTGGCCTCTGCGCTGGGAGGAGGGATCCCTCGCTAGAGCAATGTCAGTGTTGGGCAAGCACCTCTGAGGCCAGCAGGACCGTGGGTGCAGCTACCCTAACACCCCTCAGTGCCAGTAATATCCTTGGTGTGCTACCTTCCAGCGATTCCCACACTCGTTGCACACGACGAAGGTGGTCATGGGCTCATCAGAGCTGCGGGTCTGCACCTGTGGAAGGAGAGAAGGGAGATGAGAGCCGAGCAGCGCGTGGGGCCATGCAGCAGCAGCTCCCTGTGCCTTCAGCCACCAGGGAACCCCGCTGGCCATCTGCTCCCGGCCACAGACCACGGAGAAGCCAGCTCTGGAAAGGCAAAGGGAGCCTACATGTAAAACGAGCCAGATTTTTGTTTTACACACAAATATGCACCTATATACTTAGGTGCTAGGAGACTTGCCAATCCTGTAGCTAAGCCAGGCTTCGCATGCCATTGAAAATGTTTGTTTAGATCATTTAAGCATGAACAACGTATTAGCTAAGTGCTATCAACAGCTGCCTGCCAGCATCAGGGACCACTGGGGACGGACTCAGCCTTCCAGCAATGAAAGACCACTGCTGGGGACTGGAGGCCAGCAGAGATGTCCCCCCTCGGCCCTTTTGCTGTCCCTTTCTCGGGGGCAGCTCTGGAGGTGCCCGTCCACACAGCTGGTCCCTCTCCACACCAGGCACTGGCTGCACTCAGCGCTGAGGCCACAAAACTCGCAGCCCATCAAGCACATGTTCCAAGTGCAACACGTAAAAAAGCACTCAAGCCGTTCCCTTTTCCATACCTGCGTCCCAGCTTCCCAGGAACACACTTAGCAGGTTCTGCACATTTCTAGTCTGTTTTGTATTTGAGCCATTAAGGAGCTCTGATATTTAACCCAGATGTGACTGCTGCCTCTGAGCAGCTCTTGCCAGACACACATACTTTGCTAAAAATCAGATTTTCGTGGCATTTAAATACCACAAGGCACCGGGTTTACACTGAAAATACGGGCACTCCCTGCATAAATCAGCCAGCAGAACTATGCTGAGGGGTAATTATGGTGATCTCTGTAATTACCCAATGTGCAGAGTCGCAGTATTTGCAGGATGCAAATGAAGCATGTTTTGCAAGCATGCTGCATAGCTAAATTCTGTAATTCTCACCCGAAGTCAGTGCTTCGCTCTGAATGCTCAAAAACACCCGTTCATCTACTTGAAATTTAGAACCTCTTTGTCACCAGGCAACATTTGGTGATTATCTTTCCATTGCAAAACTAATAAAAATACAGAAAACCTTTTGTTATTTACATCTAGCAGATTCTGCCCTGACCTGCTCCAGAGCACTTTAAGGGAGGCCAGGGCCCCAGATGCTGCTGATGCAGCTGAGATACAGGCCAGTTCCAGGCAAGCTGGAGGGACACGGGCAGAGCCAGCCCTTGGGATGCAGGACTGCTCTTGAGCCCAAGGAAAAGCCCTGTCAGCTGCCTGCACATCTGTGCAGTGTCACATCTGTGCTTGCACATTGCAACCCGGCTTGTTCCTGGATTATTCTGGATATTCTGGATATTTCTGAAAATCTGACTCGGAGCAAAGGCACATTGATCTCCAGGCGGCTGCAGTGGACAAGGGAACCAAAAAGCCCTGGCAATGCATGTGGTTTCGAGCAGCTGCCCATCAAGGAGAACAAGGCCTCTCTTCCTGCTCGCTCTGTGGCTTCATTTATCCTTTACTATAATGTTCCATCTGTGTGTATTGCTTGATTTTAAATAGGGAGGATTTATCCAGCTGCAGTCTATCTACACTCCTTAATTTGCACTTTTAATACCACCGACATGCCTGCCTTTGTCCCGACAGCCTCTCTTCTCTCTACTACCCACTCCCCTTTCTTTCCCAAATCTCCACTCTTCTTTAAAGCCTTCCCAGCACCTGTTTCCAGTGCAAAGCTCTCTCAAGCTGCTCATGTATCAGTTACTGACAGCTTCCTTGCTGGTTGCTGATGCAAAAACCCTGCTTTTAGAGATGCAAATCAGCATTTGCACAAACGGGCAGAACAATTTCTGCAAGCTTCGAGGGAGAGATGTGCACAAAATCAGCAGCACCGTGTTGTAAAAGCCCTGAATGTGCAAAAAGTGACATGAGTGTCAAAATTTGTCCTGTGCTGCAGGGCCTGACACGGAGTAGCCAAAGCTCAGGACCACTGGAGATCATGTCCTGTGCTGAGGTCAGTGCTGTGGGGGCTGTAGGAGCCAGAAGACCAACCTGGGTGTAGGTGCAGTTCTTCTTCTTGCATTTCCCACAGGTGAAGAGGTCGGTCTGCGTCCCTCCCGTCTTGGCCATCTGATGCTCGCGGATTGCTTCTTTCGTCATGGCTTTCCTGATTTCTTTCAGCTCGTTACTGGCCATTTCCTTTCAAAAAAAAAAAAAAAAAAGGCAATAAAATCACATCTGTCCAGAGTTTTACCACCACACCCACTGCAGGGGAAAGAAGCAACAGGGCAGGATGGCTTAAGGGATAGGTAATAAAGGGAGAAGCCTTTTGTTTCTGGTTATTGCCTAATATCTAGTGCTTTTTCATGATCTAAAGTCCCAGAAGACTCCCCTCCACACTGCAAATCCCACTGCTAACCTCTTCCCCCATGCACTCTGGCAGCAGCTGCACCCCGAGCCGTGCAACCCTCTCAGCAGACCAAGTCCCCACTTCAACCCAATCCCACTGCCACAGCCCCTGTGTGAGACAAACCCTCTCTGACTTCCTCACCTCCGAGGTCATCACTGCGATCTGCTCAGGGGTAATGGCCCCGCACAGCACGTTCTTTTTCAGCTCAGGGTTTTTGGAGTCCTTCAGGTTCGAGATGCGGCTCCTCACGCGGTTTTTGTACTTCATGTCGGTGTTCTTGATGTCCTGGTATATGCGTGCGTGGCAGTCAAGGAGCGTGCAACCAACCCGGAGAACTCCAAGCACTTTCCAAACCATTCAGGTGCAGCAGGAATTGTCACTGCTGCCAGGACATACAACAGGGTGCTGCCATCCCAAGACAGTGTCTGCTCTGGGAGGGTAACACCGGATTTGAGAACAGATTTCTGCAATCCCAGAGTTCAGGGGCTATCAGTTCTTCTGGCCTTTTCCCTGTGCTGGAAATAACCTCTACTTTCAGTTATGCAGCAAAGCAGCCACAAAACCCTCTGCTAACAGCATCCAGCTGCATCTCCCTCCCCACTGGCCCCATATCAAGCAATCTCCTGGCTTATCTCACACCTACCTGCAACTTGATCCCCACTGCTCCATCCTCCCCATCGCTTTGGCCCCACGTCAAACTCTCCTCAGGAGGGAGGCAGAGGGAAGCTGCATGTACCTGGAAGCAGAGCTGGGAATGGGAAGCAGGATTTTGGCAGGAGGGAAAAACTGAGGCCTGAAAATCCACATGGTGCAACCAGGAAGGAAAGGGCTGTGTCAATCACCCCGGCAGGGGCTCGGCTCGGAGCTCCCAGTACCACATTCACGTTTCCTTAGTGATCCAGGACCGAGCCAAGCGGAGCTGGAAGCCAACCCCAAGCCCTGGCAAGCAGAGCCGCACCGCAATATTCACACAAAGAAAGCAGATTGACCCATTTTTCCCCATTAATTTCCTGGCCTGGGGGCTCCACTCATGCAGGCTCTTGAAAAGCTCCATATAGCAAGGATATATTCTTCGATCTGGGCTGCTATGTGCTCGCAGTCAGCGCCAATGGCAACATAGTCATCTGCAAGACAAGAGAACGGGAGGTCAATCACTTCCAAACAGGCAACCGTATTTCTGAGATGATACAAATCTACATAGCTTGTTATTCTGATTTAGGTGCTCCTGACATCAGCCGGCATCCTGGCCTTTGGTCTAGGCACCCTTCGACTCTTTTGAAAAGGCCAGTGATAAAAATCCAGCCAGTTTATGCCCTCTGCCTCTCTGATGGATGGACTACACTGGGGAACAGGTAAAAAGAACCTGCTCCCCCTTCCCCACAACACACATAGCTTTCCAAAATCCAGTGTATCCCTGGTATGGTTGAGGTCAAGCACATAGAGCCAGGAATTGATTCTCAGTGGCCACAGGTGTCAGTGAGAAGTAGCTCCACTGAGATCAAGTAATGGGGCCTGAAAATACACAGTGCTGGAGTCGAGCCTGCGTTTCGCAGCTCTGTGCTCCATCCCACCTTACCTTTCCTTTACAGACCCCTTCTTGCCATTAAACAGCATTATACAGAGCACAGGAACTGTAAGAGTTTGGACACTGGTTATGTTAACCCATACCATAAAGCAGGGGAAGGTAGAGCAGAGCAGGGCTCAGCTAAATGCAGCACCAGAGGTGAAGGGAATATTTTTTCAGGCTCCACAGAGCAAGGGTTTTGATAAGAGCTGCACAAAGTATGCAATGCAACATATATGTACACATATACATCAGCAAGGCTTGAAATGTATACATATACATTCAGCAAAGATAGAAATGATGACTTTCTGAACCCGCCATCTATGTTCTCTGGAGAACTCCCAAGCCCACCTGGATGCCACCCTGTGCCACATGCTCTGGGTGTCCCTGCCTGAGCAGGGGGTTGCACTAGATGATTTCTAGAGCTCCCTTCCAACCTCAACCATCTGGGATTCCGGGATTCCTCGGCTGCAAGCGCTCCTGCTTGCACACACAATTCCTAATGCCATCATCTGACACACTGCCATGGTCCAGCTCAATGCCAAATCCTACGCAAGTGTCCGGAAATGCCACCGTGGCAGCAAATCTAACACGGGTGACCAGTGGCTGGACTTTGCCGAGTGGAGATCCCGCTGCCAGGAGGCATGAGGAGCTACGGAGCACATCGGACAACACGCGGTCTCCTCCGTGCCTTACCATCGGCCTGCAGAGCGGTGGTCAGCATTTCTCTGCATTTGTTGCGGACCGCGTCGCAGGTGACGGGCGCTGGAGGGAAGCTGGTGATTTTGGGGGTGGTCGGAGTCTTCGGAGGCTCCTGCCTTTTGTTGGAGCTAAAAGAGAAACTTCACCTGTCAGAATGCCGCAGTTCGGGTCACTGAGAGCACTGAAGGGACCAGCAGGCACACGGCCAAGCACTCTGTTAATTACAATATAAAACCAGTCAGAGGAAACGATGCAAAGACACATGCCCCAAACCAGCACACAGCGCGATACAGCAGCCACCATCACAACCCCGACACAGGTTCCTGTGCAGATTCTGATGCTTTAACCCATTAAGCAGACCCAGTACCCACGTCACGACCACTGATATCACCGATATCAACGCCGGACCACTGGATATCAACTGAAAACATCATGAAGCTGCTGGACACTGTCAGTCACTCAAGCTCGGGACTTCAGTGAGCACCAGCACTCGCTGGGTCTGCTATCGCAGTCGCACAGCCCGTCCTGTCCCTCCTGCTTCCCAAAATACAACAAATATTCTCCGTAACTGCTCTCGGAAGCAAGGGAGCAGAAGGCAGCACTAAGGGTAATCTCAGTGGGTGCTGAGCTGCTCCTCAACTCACATCTAAGATGTCAGAGCAGGGAAGGAGAATGGCAAAACAGAAAAAGCCCTGCTAAGAACCAGCCCTGCAGCTTCTCTGCTAGGAAGAAGAAAGGAAATGGCTCCTTCAGCTCTGGTATTTTCAAAAAACACATCAGAGGGTCTTTGATTTTCCCCGTGGCTCTGGACAAGCGTTTTGATTCCTCCTCTTGCAGAAGAGCATCCCTGCACAGGCACATGCGCTTCACCCAGGTGCCAGGCTGACAGAAGACAAATAAACAGCCCTTCACTTAAAAAAAAAAAAAAAAAAAAAAAAAAAAAAAGAGAGCTTCATTTTCCACCTGCAAGCAATTGTAGGCACTGCAAGGGAGCACCAACATCTGCCTGTTGTGACTGTGCCTCAGGCAGGTCGTTTGCTGGAGGGGAACCAGCTTGAGGCCTAAGGCACCTAATTGCAGCCCAATTAGCACAAGGAAGCACTGCCCGCGTTCTGCTTGCAGCCCTGCATGCCAGGGGGGCACCTACAGCATGGAGACATCCTGCACATAAAGGCCAACATCTGCACGGAGAGTCAGTTAGCCTCACAAAAAAAACACAAAAATAGCAATAATAAAAAGGCCTATTATGATTCCCAGATGATTTTATAGAGCTCTTAAATCTAAGCAGCAAAACAGCAAACTTTTCAGCAGAGGTTGCTCTGCCTTTGGTGTTCGGGCCATAAAACGCACAGCATTTATTGGCAGTGTCTGGGTAACATTAATGCAGGAACAGACAAGAAGGAAGAAATTGGGAAACCCACGATACGTAACCCCTGCAGCAGTGGAAATGTCTCCTTGAAGACTCAAGTGGTTGGACAATCCCCCTCAGGCTGGGATGCGACTGCCAACTTCTCATCGGAAACACAACTCTCAAGAACAGGAACTATCACTGCACTGTCCTGGAAGGGATTAGTGATCCCACCAGGAGCAGTGCCGGAATCCAAGGGAAGCTGCTGCTGTAGGAACGGAGCCAGACAAGCTCAGGGACTGATCCGGGGACACTTGGCTCCTGTCAGCTCAAAGTTAGTGCTATGGGACTTCCACAGTTCCACACGCCACCAAGTCACCCACAATTTCAGACTGATCTGGCAATGGCACCCAGCACAACTTGGGTTGAATCAGAGCTGGAAGATGATTTTTTTTTTTGCTCAGTTGAAATAGATGCATGGGAAAATATCCTGTGAGCTGACTGGGCTTCTCTCTGATCAGAATAAAATAAGGAATAAAAATACTTTGGTAATATTTGATTTTCAAGAAGGTTCTAGCCATGAGTGCAATTGTCTTAGACACTTGGATGTTTATATCCTGAAGGCAGAGGGGAAAAAAAATCAATCAATCAATCAATCAATAAATAGATAAGTTTACCCATTTCTGTTATGTAATAAGTAAAGAAATGTTCACCTACATACATGGGATCTCAAAAAGCTTCTTCAAGCAGCTTGAAGGAAACTGAGAAACTTCTGCTTGGAGAGGTCTGGTGAGCAGAAGACTCCCACCTGAGTGTCCTCAGCACTAAGTCAATGGCCATTTCGAAATAACTAAAAATACTCCGTCACGCCAGGCTCCGTCCAGCTACAAGGCAGGAAAGGCTTTGAAATCTCAAATTTCCACCGGACAGGAAAGCTGTTTCTGGCCTATTTCCAAAAAGAAGTCCCTGGAGTCTATTCCAGGAATCTCGATTGCCCAAGGTAGCCCCAAATGCTGAAAGACAGCGGCTTGGTGAGTCAAAGCACAAGGGGAGATGAGCGGAGTGGGCAAAGGGAATCAAATTCCATTTGAGCCTGTCAGGCACTGATGGCATCACTGATCACTCCTGATCAAATGCGACAGGTTTTGGCCACTCCACAGACTCTATAGCAAGTTATTTATTAGGCTTTAGAAGTTTACAATTAGACTAGTTGGAAAATAGACCTCAAACACACTGAGAAGACTTATTTCAGGAAATCCTTGTGGTTCATGCTGTTCCTGTTAAGAGAAGGAACTTTAAAGTCTAGCCAGATAACCGAAGTTTCTACGTTAAAAAGAGAACAACGCTAGAGCAAAACGATGGTAAAGAACCAGCCAAGGGAAGAGAAACTGGCAGAAGAGCAGAATTCAGGCCTCGAATAAAAAAAAAAAAAAAAAAAAAAAAAAAAAAAAAAAAAAAAAAAAAAAAAAAAAAAAAAAAACCTAAGAAAGGCTTAAGAGGATGCTGGAAAAGACAAAGTTCACACTGCCAGAGAAACACTAGACACGGTCCATGAGAAGGTAGGTCTAAAATGCTGCAGCCTGACGGGGTATGCTCAGGATTACAGCAATACAGAACATGGCTTTGCAGGCGCCAGCTCCACACACGCTGGCCAGAAGCCTTCGGGTCCAGCAGTGTCAGCGCTCTAGTCCCTACGTGAGGACTTCTGCAGCTGTGCTCCAAAAACCAAGGCAAGATCCAGGCCAAGAGCTGCTCAAATATTTCTCCCTGACAGAAGAGGCAGCCCCAGCCAAAAGCTCTCAGACTAAGAGGCTGGGCTCTGTGAATACAAACCGAGCTCTTCTGGGCCTCGGGAGCAGCCTCAGCTGAACCAGCCATCAGGCACCGAGCAATGAATCAGCCTCCCTTCATCACAGCCCGCGCTTTAGAGAGCCCGGCCAAAGACTCTTTACTGCTAATAAATTATTTTTGTGTCAAGGCAGATTAGTAGCTTGTTTTGCACCACTATAGAATAAGCAGTCTTGTCTCTGCAAGGAGAGGCCGGGTCAACAGCCTGACACCAGGCGCTCGCTCCTCCTCTGTCTCCCTTCCTCCGTCTCTCCCAAAAAACCAAGGGCACATCCTGTCATTTAGAAGATACTGGAGGATGAATACATGTAGAAGGCATCAAGGGGAAAAGAAAACACATAATAAAGCAGGAATTGCAGCATATCCAAAGGCACAGCAGTGTTTAGCACAAGCCAGAAGGCTCCACTGCACACACCCCATGGCCATTGCACACCGAAGCAGGGCAATAGTGGGGCAGGTTGGGCTAACTTTGAATAATTTTGAATTTCTACAGGCTTTAGCCATTAAATCAGATGTCCAAACAAACCTAGCTAGCTTTGCTCACCAATGCACGCAGGGACATGCATCACACTTCCTTTGCTCTAGGCTTGGCATTCCCTGGGCTCCTTCTTCCAAAGATTCAGGCAGAGGCTTCTCCTTTCCTCAAACTGCAAAGCTGCTGCCTGGCTTGAGCAGCATCAGGCACATCTGTGGAACTTAGCCCTCCTTTACAACCATGCATGAATCATTGGCACGGAGGTACAAATAGCTTTAAGGTTAACTCAGCACAAACTCAGAGGCACTTACTACTGGTCAGAGCAGCCAGTAAGTGCAAAGCAAAATAATTCCTGCTTCGTGTCAAGCTTTAGAAGAAAAGGACCTTCTCTTCCCATCAGGAGGAGCAGACAAATGTTCCCACTGAGGTTTCTGCCCTCACCCTGCAGGGGAAGATGCCTCCCCTCTAGCAGTGCACAGAAAACATGCACCAAGGCTCTTACCCCACCACTGGCTCAGTGCTACCCTTATCAGCCCTACAGCAGCTCCTTCCTGTGCTCACAGCCTCAGGAAGGGGCTACCAGTCCGCATTTTAGGCTGTTGTTGGCATCAGGTACCTGGGAGACTCCAGCCTCCTGCTCGTACTCCAAGAAGACCCTCCTGCACCAGAGTGTCACTGTGTCACCCCCACACACAACTAGGCCACCACACTGCTACAAAGCTGAACGCTTCTGGTTGGGAGGCCTTCTCCACACATTCCCTGCAACAGTTAGTTGGAATTGTGGTCTTCCTTTCCAATGCAAGGTGAGCCAGCCACAGATGCAAGTAACAAAGCCAAGTTCACCAGCTCAGCGTTAAGCAGCCTGTTCCCCCAGCTGCCCTCTGCAGAGTGGCCTGGGGTGAGAAGGCTCCCACCAAAAGACAAGCCTGGAGACAGACCCCAGCAAACACAAAAACGGTGGAGTGACAGGAAAAGTGTCTAAGAGAGAGTCCTCAAAGCAGACGGAATATAGCACTGATAATCTAAATCCTCCAGCAAATTTCAGGAAGTATCAAAGCTATGAAATACAGACACTGCGAGGATCTGAGGCTGAAAACGCCTCTGGAAAGGGTCTAGGACAAGGCTGTTGAACCTTGCATTTGCTCCCTCCCCTCGGATCACGCTGTTTCCACTCCATGGCTTAGCAAGTGCAGCTGCAGACAGTGGAAACAGGCTGCAACATTCAGTGCATGGCAAGGGACAAGCATGCAGCAGACCTGCCAGATGGGTGGACATCAGTCCAGAGTGAAAAGAGGACTTCTACTGGCCCTTGCTGACAAGAGGACAAGAAAAAGAGGAAGGTTTACTACAGGGAGGCATGAGGATCACTGCCATCCATCATCTGCGCCTGCAAAAGCTAAAAATAATCTCCATTCTAAAGGAGTTCAAAGTTAGAACTATGCAAAAAGTACAAAAATGCAACACAAAACACTCAGAGGAATGTTTTATTAATAATAATAAAAATAACACAAAGCCAAGAATGGAAAAAAAACAAGAAATAAGTCATAAGACATGAACAAAGGCAACAAAAAATGAAAAAAAAAAGAAAAAGAAAAATCACTAAAGCCACTGTATTTTGTAGATGTTTATTTCTGCATTACAGTTCTGTTTTTCTTTATTAAGAATACCACACAAATGGTCACTGAAGATGTCTAGACTCCTGGTGTATGTGACCAGGCATTTACGCATGCCAAATTCCTGGCTCAGACACTTAAAATTAAAAATTAACACAAAATGCCACAATAAAACTTAAATTACGTATGAGTACCATCTTTGGCTAAAGGGGAACATTACCTTTGGTCTCTTGAGTTAGTCTCCTTTGAGGACGATGTTGGCAAGGACAGGTTTTTCTTCTTCTCCTCACTTTTCTCCTCAGAAGCATCTAGGTTAAAAAACAAAAAGAAAAAGCAAACTTGAATGCTCAAGACTTCAGAATTGGTATTTACACAAGAACCCTGAATATATTAAGCGTCTTCAAGAGACCGACCAGAGTTGGCCTAAGGTAAACTGTTATCCTTATAAAAAAAAATAGGAGAGAGGTGGTCTTTGGGGCCTCCCACACCTCCAGACCTTTCATTTGCCTCTGAGTACGAAGGAGTTGAAGGAAGTTTCCCTCACCTGGCCTTTAGGAAGGCAGGGAGCAGCCCCCTTCCTCGCTGGGAGATAAGCTTCCTCACAAGACATGCCTCATCACAAAGGTTTATTTGTGAGAGGCCTTTGGCTGCAGAGCACAGATTAGATCAAGTTCTCCACAGCACCACTTTTCTAGCAGTATTTCACGCCCGTGACACTCAAGGGGCCAGTAAGGGCAGGCCCTTGGGGGAATCCTATTTCTCATGTTTCCCAAGTGCTGCTGAAAGCCAGTAGCACAACCCTGCAGAAAAGTTTCATTTTTACCGTAGAAAAAGATCAGCTCGAGGGATAAACTGTGCCAACCTAGTCAATATGCAGCAGCTGGAGTGTTGAAATACCCACCTAAAGCACAAGAGGAAAGCAGCACTTCTAACACTCACTTAGTCTGTTAAGATGTAGGGTCTTCTCAGGTGCAGATTAGAGCTAGCCACTCACTTCACTTGAAACAAACACCGTGTCATATTTGTTCTTATTCTTTCATTTTACAGAGCTACGCGAGATATCAGTTTAAAAACAGAAACAAGGCAAGTCTGAATTTCATTTCAGTGGCACAGGCCGGGAGACACGCTCATTGCCCTGCTAGCAGGGCACAGGTAGAGCTGCCTTCCCAATCTCGGCACTGCCAACAATTCTTGGTTCTGTTTCGTTTTTAACCACACAAATATAACCACTGAAGACCACATTTGTAAACTCTACGTGTAGTTTTGAGATTGGTTCATTTGGGCTGTATCAGCATGAAGATTCTTCAGGCGGAATTACAAGTTTCTGCTCATCAGCGCCCAGCACCATGAAAGCCTTCCCAGCAGGAAGAAGCCTGGGGGAATTTGCCTACAAAGGTGTTAAAATAAGGCCATCACCCCAAACACATTCCAGCATATCCCTTTCCAGGCCTCCAGCATATCCCTTTCCAGGCCGTTACACCAGGATGACAGCGGATGCTGGTTTAATGCACACCAAAATGTGATGGAGTGTTCAGAGCACAGACACTGTTTACAGTTTCTGCAGCTAACGCTGCTAATTATATGACCAGGTACATGTTCAGAACTGTCCTGAAGCTTCCAATACTCTTTCCAGGAAAAATCATGCTTAAGGTCAACAACTGGAACTAAACGCAGAGGAATGCATGCTAAGACATGAAACTCCCCAGAGAGAGGGTGCATTCTCAAAAGCTGACCAGCTAAAATGCTCCATCTACATCAATAGATAAGTTCTCTTATTTTATTGTGAACTCCAACCTCTAGTTGAAGTCAGCTACTTAGTAAGTTGAATCTGACAGGAAAAAAAATGTGTATTTTCTTACCCAGAAGTTTTTTCCAAGACTTGATGAGTGATTTGGCAAGGGATATCACCTCTTCATCTGTGCTCTGCTTCCTCAGTGCATTTACTGACATCCCAATGCGGGTGGACTGCAAGGGAACGTTCAAATGAATCACTCGGGAGCAGATATTTGTTACCAATCAAAGTCAAAACCAAAGTAACAACCAAAACGTAGAGCACCCAGGGCCCCACAGAACGATCATCTCCTCCCAGCTTTGCAAGACCAAGGTGACAGTCTTTGGTTTACTCAAACTGACATATGAGTTTGGCCTCTGCTCACCCTCAAATGCCTTTTCCACCCATCTATAAACACTTAAAGCTTAGCTTGAAAAAATCCAGGATGAATACCTTAGTCTCTGAATTGTTATTCTATTCACACCTCCCCATAGAGAGCATCCCAAAAATCACCATCACAAAGCCTTAAACAAGCACACCCATGATGGCCCTTCATGTTTGCCACTTTATTCTGCTTTTCCCTCCTTCTGAAATCCATGAAAGGATTTGAGCAGTTACCCACACCTGCCTTATCAAGAGTGCATTAATCTATTGAGGCACCAAAGCCACCTGTGAGTCCAAAGCCACAGTTCAGTACTATTTTTTAGATGCAATGTTCACTTTGATGCTTTGAGTGAGGCAAGAAATCAAAGGGAACCTCATTAAATTCATTTAAACATCTTTTCTGGCTCATCCCGGTGGAGTTTTCCAGCTGTGCAACTCACCTGCAGCAAGTCCAGAGTCATGGGCATACTTTTGAGCTCCTTCAGTAAATCCATTGCACCATCCTGCAGAGGAAAAAAAATCTAACAGTGAGAGTGCCTCCTTATGCAGAGAGTGCTTGGTTCCCAACAGCTGAAAGATACACCTGGAATCACAACCGACCTCTCAGCACACTTGTCTTGCAGGAATAATCCTACTGTCAGATTCAGGGGTTTGGGGGCTCAGATTGAAGTTCACCAAATAAACAAATAAAAAGGCACTTTAGCACAAGAGCTTCGCAATCGCTCACCCACCGCTCAGAACCACTGCACAGCGCCAGAGCTACACGCATCTTTCTACAACTTTCCACACTATAAAACAAACATCAAGTAGCTGTTTCCAGCCTACTGCTCTTGAGCATTGACGCTGCTCAGGGCAAGAACCGAAACCAGCAGCAAGGCCGACAACCCGCGACGTTTCCAGGCACCAGCTGTGCATCCAAGGGCCCGGATCCAGCACCTCCTCGGAGCCGAGCGGCAGGGACGGAAGCACCGGCCGAGGCTGCTCTCGGCAGCACCCTGGGCACAGCCAGGAACGTGTCTCTCTCCGCTCCCCCTGCAGCTGCCTCCCAATTCCTTCTACGAAGCAAGGCCTTCTAGCGTTCACATTTAGTAGCTCTTTCTAAATACTAACCACTGCAGGGCCATTGCAGCGCCAGGCCTGCGGATTCGGTAAGCGCAGGGATGCGGAGCGGCCGGCACTGAGGGATCCTGTCCTCACATCCCTCTGTGCCCGTGCGGAGGGGCCATCTCCAGCTCTTCACGAGCAGCAATCTGGCTGCAGGGCCGCTCTGCAGGACCGAGGGCAAGAAAGCCAGGGCCAAACTGAAGGTTTCTACGCACACAAGTGATTTAATCATGCACAAACCGTGCGTTACTGCACCTGGAGTGAGAGACTTGCCACCCAGGCAAGTTTCACACCTTCCATTTTCCCAGTGGTCACAGACCATGTCTCTCAAATCCAAACATAAAACAACAAATCTTAACATACAAAATGCCCGATTCCTGTGTCCGCTGTGAGAAATGGAGCCACTTGGGGCCACGGCAATAAAGAGGGATCCACTCAAGCTAGAGCAACAAGCACGTGCTCCAGGATATCATCCTGCGGGAAGAGTTTGCAAATTAGCTGATAAAATAAACACACCTATCTGGTTCAGCGCCACATCAAATGCCAACAGGAGCATTCCAGACAGCTCATTTAAGAAGCTGCCTCCTGTGCTGTGAAGCCTGGAAGTAAATTCAGCAAATCTGCTCCTTTCCCATTGAAACATGGGCATTATAAGAACTGCTGGCAACGGGACCAGGCTGCAGCTCGGCCTGGGCGCAGGGCTGTGGGACAGCGAGCTGGGCTTTCTGCAGCCAACACAAGGTGCCTTCTGAGGTCAGCAGGGAGGATAACAGCAGCAGGGTGTAGAACAGGTCTCAGTTTCCATGCGGGAACGCTTGGCCCGATGCAAACCGCTCGGCAAAGCCCCAGTCCCCATGGGGAGCGCGGAGGGGATGTTTGGCGGGCAGGGAACCCGCTGCCCCTGCACGGCCCCGGGCATCACTGCGTGAGCACCGAGCGCGCCGCCGCCGCGGGATGGAAACATGGAGCAACCTGAGGACGTGGAGCCGGGGGGAGGCGCGAGGACCCCCTCCTGAGGGCTCCTTGGGCACCGTGGGGGTCTCCCTGGAGGGGAAGGGGCTCAGTAGGGAGTTGGGGTGCTCAGTAGGGAGTTGGGGTGCTGAGCTGGGGGGTCCCACGGAGATGGGGGAGAAGGGGGGTCCTGTCCTGAGGAGCAGTTGGGGGGGCACCAGAGAGGACCCCCCCTTGCCAGCCAACAGCACAGAAATTGGGAAGACTCCTCACATATTGGGAAGAGGGAGGCTCCTCACAGCACAGCAGGGATGGGGGGGGAAGGAGCCCCCAGCCCAAAGGGGGGGTTGTAAGAGGGGACCCCCAGCCCAAACGGGGAGGGCATTGAGGGGTGCTGGTAGAGAGACCACCCCAAAAAGGGGGGACCCACCAAAAGGGGCGGCTTTGAGGGGGCCTGGAGAGGACCCCCATCCCAAAGGGAGGGGGTGTGGGGGGGGAATCCTCCATGGCCAACCAAGGGGTCTCATCACAACGGGGCCTGTTTGGGGGGGGGGGGCCTGGGCGAGAGGACCCCCCACAACAGGAAGGGATCGAGGGGGGGGACGGACGCCTCCCACATCGGAAGGGGCCCGGCCGCTGCCCGCGCCCCGCGGGACTCACCGCGCTCTTCTTGGCCACCATCTTGTCCAGCCGCTTGGCGATGCGCACGATCTCGTCCTCCCCGCCCATCGCTCCGCTCCCCGCGGCCGTTGCGCCGCCCGGGGAGCCGGGGCGGGAGGGGGGGGGAGCGGCCGGCGGCGGGCGGTGCGATAAGCGGCGGCTCCGCGGTGCCCACAGCCCCCGGTACCGCAGTCCGGGCGGCGCGCGGGGCACGACGGGACTCGTAGTCCTCCGGGCGCCCGCCCCGCCTCTTCCCGCCGTCCCGCCGCGCGGCGGGACTACAACTCCCAGCAGCCCGCGCGGCGCCGCCCTGGCCCGCCGCGGGGCATTGTGGGGGCTGCAGTCCGCCCGGCGGGGCGTGGCGGGAGCGGCGCCGTTACCCTGCGGCGGGCGCCATTTTGCTCCCCGCGGTCCGCGAGCAGCCGGGCCGAACCGGGCCGAACCGGGGAGCGGGGAAGCAGCGGGCGCTGAGCCGCGGGGAGCGCCCAGCGAAGCGGCGGCGGCTCCCGGCGAGGCCGCCGTGCAGGCAGGCCCGGCGCGGCCGGTGCCGGAGGCGGGCGGCGGGGCCGCCCTGAAGGTGGCACTCGTACACCGCCCAGCGCCCGCCGCCCTCCTGCAGCCCTGGGGACACGGGAGGCAGCGGGTGGGCCGCTCCCGGTGCCGCCCCCGGCCCTTCCCGCAACGGCGAGGGCTCCCCGGTGCCCGCGGGGCTGCAGTGCAGCTCCTGCGCTGGGTTCAGGCCAGTTCGCAGCTCGCCACCGGCCTCGGGCCCCCCTGTCACCGTCGCCGAAGCTGCTGCCCTGCCCGCTGACCAGGTGGTTGTTGGGCCCCCCTCAAGCACCAGGAGCCCCGCTGGATCCCAGGCGGGCGCTTGGATCCCGCGCGGAGCAGCCGGGAAGGCGCCGCTCACGGAGCCTCTCGCCGGCACCGTGTTGGGAGCCGCCTGAAGCCTCCCTGGCCTCGCGTCTGCAGCCGCAAACACCCGCTGCCGCAGGCTGCGGCTTCCCAACCACGGCCGCCGCCGTGGATCGCGTTCCCGAGGGCATGGTTGCAGCACCGTCACCTCAGCCATTCCCGGATCCGAGCGCCGCCGCGCGCCGGGACAGCGGGACCCGCAGCGGCCGCACGAGACCCCCCCACAGCCTGCGCCCCCGCTGCGGGAAGGGAAACTGCCCCGCGCGGCGCCCGGCCCTTCCCCGCGGCCCGAGCATCTTCCCGAGGGATAAAGGGCGCCGCGGGCTCCCGGCTGACCTTGGCCGGGCGGCCAAGCGGTGTCGCGAGCCGCCGGCACCGGCGCTGCCCGGGCCTGGGTGGAGGCAGATGCAGAGGAAACTCCACCTCCGCGGGAGCCGACCTGCCATTGCAGGAATTCCCAGAGAAATTCCCGCTTGGGCTCGTCTGTCAGCGGATCCGTGAACTCTCCTTTACCTCTCGCCGCAGCAGCTACTTGGATGTGCTAAAAGCGGAGCAGGGTGAGGCTGTCGCCAGGGGCTCAGCCCTGCCAGCAGGCTGAGGTGGCGGCGCCAGCGGGAGCTCAGTGCCAAATAGCACAAAATCCCCCCTGGATCTGCCATGGGCCCGCAGCTTTTCCCACGGGATCCCATTCCCATGCCCAACGACGGGCCGTGTTGCAACGGGGGCTGTTGGACACCCTGGTTCTCCCCTGGCACTGTGAACCCCCCCCAGCAGCACTGGCCAAACCATTCCCAGCCCCGCGCTCGCTCCAGACGGTGTGTCCGTCCCCCCTTCCTGAGCAGCCCGTGTTTGGGAGAGAGCCGGGGGAACCGGCCCTACAGACCTGAGCCTCTCGGCACCAGCCCCGGAGCAAAGGCAGGGAGGCTCCTCCTTGCCTCCATCCTTGCTGCAAGTGCCCGATATCCCCTCGGAATAGGGGACCTGGGACCCCAGGGACCAACATCCACCATCCAGAAACTTAAGGAACCTGGAGAGCTTGGCCCAAACCCTCCTTGTGTTTCTGTCTTGCAGAACAGCCCGATTTCTCCCGCTTTTTCCCGTTAGGCATGAAGGCAGCCATGGTTCCCCTGCAATGCCTGGGCACAGCTGAGGATAGCAGAGGAGGGACCCAAATCCCCGCGTCCTGCAGCTTCCCAGAGCGGCACCGCCGTGTGGGGGGCAAGTCCTGCACGTGGAGGGACCGCAGGATTCAGCAGCAGCTGAGGAGAAGCCGAAAGCTCCTACAAATGGGGACATGGAAAAGAGGAGCCACCGTCTGCCCTGGATGCCGCTCATCACCGGCACCCGGGTCGAGCTTGGACCTGCAGCTTTGCTGCCCTGAGGAGATATTTTATATGTTCCCCACATCCCGCACATTAAATGACTTCAACTTCGCTGCCTGCTGTTCAAAATAACCATGGAGGGGAGAGACCAAAGCGAGCGCGACACCCGCAGCGTGCGGCGCCGCGGCCGGGCCCGTGCGTGCGAGCGAGCGCGGCGCCGCCTCCCCCTGCTCTCCCGGCCTCCTTTTACTCCCTTCCATCAGTCCTAGGAAGTGCGAGCCATTCGTTTGGCTATTTGTGTCCGCGAGCCCACGCCCGGCCGCCCGCCCGGCGTCCTTGACCCCGCGCGGCCCCCCGCGCCGCCGCTTCCCTTTTGGCCCGCGCCAAGCGCCGCTCCGAAACGGGGCCTTGATAAGTCCGCTGTGGGAAGGCCGGGGCTCCGGGGCTCCCAGCCGGCCCTTTCCCAGGGAGCGTTTCCGATGCTGCCGCCGTCCCGGGCTCCGGGAAGTACCCAGCACCTTCCTCGGAGCCCCCTCCGAGGGGACAGCCGCTCTATCCAAGCGCCAGACCACATTGGGGGCTGTGGGAAGGGGTTGGGGACACAGGGACAGCCCCCCCGGAGCAGCGCGGAGCCCGCGGCGCGAGCCCTGAGCTCACCCGCGCGCCTCAAACAATACCCCGCTTTCCCGCCCGGCACAATTCCCAGAAATGCCCGGCCTCCCGCTGGAATCTCCCGAGGGAAGCGCTGCAGCCGCCCTCCGCGCGCGCTCGGGTCGGGAGAAGCCCCCCTCGCACGCGGCCGCGCGCGAGGGGGGCTTCTCCCGACCCGAGCGCGCGGCGGGATCCGCTCCAAGGATCCCCCGGGATCGGCCACATTGTCCCTTGGAACGCGCGGGGACGGCCGGGCAGGGCAGACTCGCCGGCTGCCTGGTGCTTCCTGCCTCCCCGGCTGCGGGCGCCCGCTGGACATCATTGTTCCCGCCGGGAATGCCGGGGACGGGCCCGATGGCTCCGATAAGGCCCCGGTCTCCCGCGGTGCTTCCCGAGGACGGTTTGGGGATGGGATGGGGTGATGCCCGGTGCTTGGGGACCGGGAGCGCTCCTGGGAAAGGGTCCAAGGTCTCCGCTGGCCTTGGCCCCCTGTTAGCCCCAATTTTGCCCTGAACATCCCCAGGGTGCACGGTGGTGACAGGGACACGGGACGGCCACATCCGCTCGCTCCTTCCCTCTTCCCCACGCAGGGAGCACGGACAATTCGCCCTGTGACCCCTCTGGATGGACGGGAAGCTGCACAAGGACACGGAGCCGCGTGTGCCATGGAACAGGGACCTTGCAGCACCCTTGTCCCCGCACACCTGGGCACAGCCACGCGGGAGAGCCCCGCGCCGCCCCGCGCGCCTTCTCCGCGGCTCCTCGGCCCGTTTTCCACGGCTCCTCAGCTCCGTCTCCCAGCATTGTTGGCCCGACAATGGAAGCTGTTTGTGTTATTGTGTCCCCAAGGTCCTGCCAGCAGCACATGTGTCCCGCGCTGATAGCAGCAGCCTTTGGCAGCCCCGAGACTCCATCAGATAAGAGCGGAGCGGCGCTGCCGGCGCGGGCACGTGGCGCGATCCGGCGCGCTCCGAACCCGCGTATCCCGCGGGCGGCGCTGCCCGGAGCGGGGCCGGTGCTCGGAGCCAGCACCCGGCACCGCGGGATCCTCTCCCGGAGCCCTTCCCACAGCCGAGCGGTGCCCAGGGAGCCGCCGCCACCTTCAGCCTCGGCGCTCGCACCCTCCTCCTCCTCCCTCATGGTTTTGCAGCCATCCCCACCGCCGTTTTTCCCTGCCTGTAGCACAGGATGCTCCGAAATGGAAAAGCAAAGGAAAAAGGCCTTAACCTCCGCCGAGCTTTAAAGCACCCTGGCTTTCTGGGCAGCGTGTGCGGTGGCAGCGGGCGCAGCTCCCCCCGTGCCATTGCCCCGCGCGCCCCGCGGCCCCTGGCTGCAGCATCTCGGCCCTGTCCCGCTATTCCTCCCTTCCAGGAGCTCCCCGGCTGCGAATCGCCCCGCGACACCCTCCCTTTGCCGGGGAGCTAAAGCTCGTCGAGCAGCAAACCCTTCCCAGATGTGTCCCGGCGCGGCCGCCCTGCGCTCCGCCGCGAGGAGAACGCGCCGCGCCGGCGGGAGCCGCTGAACGGCAGCCAGGGCTGCCTCGCGGCGGCTCTGCCGCGCTCCGCGGCCACGTATTTGGCACCAGCTGCTCCGCGTTGAGGTAATTCATTAATGCTGACCCAAAAATGTGTTTATGGGAGGCTTGAAATGCCTGCTGCAAGCGTAAGACTTTCCTCCCCAAAAGCGCGAGCTCTCGCCGGGAGAAGGCGCAGCTCGGAGCGCGCCCGGTGCCGGGGGCCCAACGGCGCCCGCGCCCGGCCCGGAGCGGATCCGGGATCCGCCGCACGCACGGGACGATGCTCCAGGGAATGGGCCCTGGAGCCGCTCCGCACTGCGCACACGGGAGGATGCTCCGGAGGGATGAGCCTGGACAGAACGTGGCCGCTTGGAGTCATCCCGGGCAGGAGAGCGGGACAGGGAGGTCGGCTCGATCCGGGCCACGATCCTGCCATCCCATCGGCAGCAGCAGCAGGATGGGATGGCTGCACAGAACCTCCCATTTTTGGTCTATCGCCAAGGACGCAGAAAAGCAGGGAAGGCGACTCCTGAAGGCTCCTGCATCCCAGCGCCTTTTCCCACCGTTCCCTCTGTGGCTTTAGCTGGTCCGATTTACCTGGAAATGAGGAAAAATTGAATGAGCAAAGAGCCCCGTGTCGGGACGAGCCCGGATCTCACTGTTCCTCCTCGAGAGGGGACCGTGGCCATCGTTCCCCCACACGCACCCGGGTTTGGGGAGGAGAAGCGGGTCCGGGCTGGGGGCTTCCCTGGGCTGTCTCCACATCCTCACCCGCACGCCTGGTTTTCAAGGCCACACTCAACGGAGCCGAGCGGCCCTGGGCACAGAGGAGCGGCCAGGCCGGGGTGTCCCCTGCAGCTCGCGGGGACCGGCGCTCAGCGCCCATCGGTGCTGCCACCAGCTCCGGCAGGTTCCCTGCAGCCTCTTCCTGCAAAAAGTCCCATCCGCCCGGGCAGACTCGCCGGGAAGCGCCACGTTCCCGGTCACCATCCAGGAACTCGAACGCTGGTGGCACCGACGCTCCACGGAGCAGCAAGGGGACGGTGCCCGGGTCCCCGGCATGGGCTCCAGCCCCCAGGTGCTCTGCCATAGGCAGCATCCACCTGCCACAGATTTGGGAAGGGGGGACATCCAGCTGGGCATCCCTCGGGGCTGCTTCTGCAGCATCATGCGCAGTGGGACACGGGGACGCACCGGGGGGGTCCCCGCTCACCGGGCCCCCCTGCACCTCTGGGGAACCCGGGAGCCGAGCGGGATGGGGCGACTTGGGGCTAATGAGAAGCAGGAGGCGATGCCCGGATGGGGGCGGGGAAGGAAGATTCCCTTTGTGTTTGGAGCAGAGACCGGAGCGGGACCGGAGCGGGACCCGCTGGCAGGCTCTGCAGGGGAGGTGCTGGAGCTGCCAGCCCCAAAACTGGGGGAAAAAGGAAAAAAAAGAGAAAAGAAGGAAGACATTCCCCTCCCCACCCGCCGCCGACAGCGGGGCCGGGGCCGCGGCGACGCCGGGAGGGCGCTGGGAGAGGTCACCCCGCCGGCGCGCGCCGCGATCTTATCACTGCCCAGGAATAGCCGGCGCTTCCTCCCGGAGCGCCGCGGGGCCGGCGGCCGCGCAGAGCCATCTGGGCGGTTATTTTAGTTTCTTTCCCGGTGCCAGGGGCACTGGGAGCGGGTCTGGAGCGTCAACGTGTTGCTGCAGCCCGGCCAGGCGCCGCGGGGCCTTCGCCTTCTTCACCTGCTCCTCCTCCTCCTCACACTGCCCGGGGCCCGTGTGTCGCCATCAGCCCCGTGCACCCGGAGCACCGATGCCAGGAGGCAGCGGCGGGTGTGGATGCACCAGGGACATCCCAAGCAGCCACCAGGATCCATGGCGCCGAGCGCATTCCCTAATCCCAGGGCTTGGGCTCGGCAGCGACCCGGCACCCGCCACGCTGCTCCCAGCACCTGGAGCAAAATCCTCCAGAGAGGAGGGAGCAGCCAGGGCTCCAGCTCCACAGGGAAACGTGAAGACACCTCAAACCCTGCTGTGTCTCCCCTTCACTGCAAAATATTCCCTTCCCTCCAGGAAGGTGAAGGAAAACTAGTCCAAACCCTCCCTCGGTCCTGGCTAGCAACTGAAGTGAAACAAGGGTTTATATATATGTGTGTGTGTGTGTGTGTGTGTGTGTTATTTTTTCTTATTTTCTTAAGGCCTTTGTTTTGTTCGGGGTTAAGTGCAGCCCGGCGCTTTCAAATCACTTCCAGACACGCGCTCGGCGCGCTTGCACAACCCCGCGCCCCCGTGTCGGGTTTCAGCCGGGGCTGCGGCCCCGCTGCCACCGCGGGCGCCTTGGGGACAGGGACAGACGCGGTGGCCGGGGCGCCCTGTGGCAGCGGCAGCCTCGGGGAGCAGCGGCCGAGCTCCTCTCGCTGCTCACAAGCTGGTGCAAGCAGCAGAAGCGGGGTGTTCGGCAGGACCTCGGCACCATCTCGTCGGGTCCTTGTCACCCGTCTGGACCCGGGTCCAGAGCAGCGACCTGGCACAGCAGGGCCAGGGCACTCGTGGCTGCTGCAAGGGCAGCGCCTGGCACAGCCCCGCAGTTGCAGTGGTGCTGCCGCTGTCCCCATGATCCCTGGGGAGCCCCTGGGCTGGAAGTTGGGAAGCACAATTCATTTCATGGGAACGGCTTTAGGAAAGGAGCAGCTTCTTCCCCCTTTCCTCCCCAAAGCTTCCAGCAGAAAATTGCCCGAGGCAGAGGGATCCCCTGGGCCCTCATCCCAGGGCTGCTTCCGACTCCAGGCTGGCCAAGACACGCACAAAATAAATCACAAGGAAAATAAATGTCCCCCCTGCCCCGAGCATCCCTGCCCTGTTGCAGCGCGGCCGCTGGGAAGGCGAATCTCAACCCATCCCCATCTCGGCTCCGCGGAGCCTTCGGGCGGCCAGAAAGGGGCTTGCAGGGAAAAGAGAAAAAAATGAAAAAAGGAAGAAGGAAAGAAAGAAAGAAAAGGAGGGAGAGGAAAAATTAAGAGACCTCCTTCTTGGAAAGAAGGGAGTCGGGCAGAGGCATCCGTAGTGGTCCCTGCACGGCCCTTCGCAGGCTGCTTTTCCTGCCGGTGCCTGGGGACGCCCCCCTTCCTCCTCCTCCCGATCTTCCTCCTCCTCCCGATCTTGCTGATCCTGATCCTGATCCTCCCCCTCTCCTCCTCCTCCTTCGCCTCTCCTCCTTCTCCTCCTCCTCCTCCTCCCCTCCGCCCCGCTGATTGGTCCAGCCCGGCTATATTTTGCCCCTTCCAGCTCAACATCATCCCAAAAGTTTTTTTTG
>VZSG01001265.1:38464-49924 GCA_013398315.1 Nothoprocta pentlandii
AAGGAAGAGGGGCTGCAGGGATCGGGTGCGAGGGAGAGGGGAGGCAGGAATGGGGTGCGAGGGAGAGGGGAGGCAGGAAAGGGGTGCGAGGGAGAGGGGAGGCAGGAATGGGATGCAAGGAAGAGGGGCTACAGGGATGAGGTGCGAGGGAGAGGGGCTGCAGGAATGGGGTGCGAGGAAGAGGGGCTGCAGCAGCCAGGATGCGAGGGAGAGGGGTGGTGGGGATGGGCTGCAAGGGAGCAGGGATGCCAGGTTGGGATGTGAAGGAGAGAGGTGGCAGGAATGGGGTGCAAGGGAGAGGGGCGGCGGAGTGGGGATTCAAGGGAGTAGCGCTGCAGGAGCCAGGGTGCAAGGGAGAGGGGTGACAGGGATAGGGCACAAGGAAGGGGGGACGCAGGATGGGGTGCAAGACAGAGGGGCTGCAGGGATAGCGTGCAAGGGAGCGGGACTGTGGAAGCTGAAATGTTGGAATACAGGGCTGTGGGAGCCAGGATGCAAAGGAGTAGGGCTGCGGGAGTGGAGGTGCTTGAATATGGATCTGCAGGAGCCGGGATGCTGGAGTACAGGGCTGTGGGAGCCAGGACGCAAGGGCACAGGGCTGCAGGAGCTGGGATGTCAGAGTGCGGAGCTGCAAACGCCGAGGCTGCGGCAGCCGGGATGCAGGGTACAGAGCGGCAGGAGCTGGGACACAAGGGTTATGGGCTGCAGGAGCCGTGTTCCAGGGCACAGGGCTGTGGGATGCAGGCACCAAGGACACAGAACTGTGGGATGCAGATAGTGAGGATACAGAGCCATGGGATGCTGCTGAGGAGCGGAGTTGAAGGATGCGGGGATGAGGGGCTGTGGGCAGCCGGGATGTGGGGCTGTAAGGATTTGGGGTTGTAAGATCTGGGGCTGTGCTGTTGGTCTGCAAGGCGGCAGGCTGCAGGGATACAGGGTCATGGGATGCAGGGATATGGGCTGTGGGGAGCTGGAGTGCAGATACAGGCTGCAGGGGTGCGGGATACAGGGATACAAGGCTGCAGAATCTGGGGCTGTGGGATACAGAACAGTATGGAGCTGGCGATACAGGACGGTAGGATGCAGAACGTGGGAATACGGGAAGCGGGGTATGGGCAGCCAGGGCAGCAGGATGCGGGAACACGGGAAGCAGGATATGGACAGGCAGGGCTGCAGGACGGGGGGCGCGGGGAGGGATGCCTGGCTGCGGGGGGGCCGAGATAAGGGAGCGGGGATGGGGGGGTGCAGCAGGATGCAGCGTTTGGCACCGGGGATGCAGCCTGCGGGATGCGGGAAGGACCGGGACCCAAGCGCCCCGTGCTGGGGCGTCCCCGCCGCGGAGCCGAGCGGTTTCACAGAGCTGCCTTTGCCCTCGCAGGCCAGTCGTGGAAAGCGCTGAGCGCCAGCGACAAGCGGCCCTTCGTGGAAGAGGCCGAGAGGCTGCGCATCCAGCACCTCCAGGATCACCCCAACTACAAGTACCGCCCGAGGAGAAAGAAGCAAGCCAAGAAAATCAAGAGGATGGAACCCAACATCCTCCTCCATAACCTTTCCCAGCCTTGCAGCGACAACTTCAGCATGAGTCACCACGGCGGCAGCCAGCCGGGCCACCCCCAGCCTCCCCCACTTAACCACTTCAGAGAACTCCACTCCATGGGGTCGGATATTGAAAACTATGGCTTGCCAACTCCCGAGATGTCGCCCTTGGATGTCTTGGAACAGACGGAGCCGGCGTTTTTCCCTCCGCACATGCAGGATGACTGCAACATGATGCCCTTTCGCGGCTACCACCACCACCACCAGCTGGAGTTCCCGCAGGAGAAGTGCCTGGGCCGGGACGTGCCGGTGCCCTACGCGCAGACCCCCTCGCACTTGGCCGATGCCATGAGGACTCCGCACCCGTCCAGCATTTACTACAACCAGATGTGCCCGGGGGCGCAGGGCGGCCTCTCGGCCCACCTGGGCCAGCTCTCGCCGCCCCCCGAGGGCCACCACCTGGAGAGCGTGGACCACTTGAACCAAAGCGAGCTCTGGACAGACGTCGACCGCAACGAGTTCGACCAGTATTTGAACATGAGCAGGACTCGGCCGGAAAGCTCGGCGCTCCCTTACCATGTGTCCCTGTCCAAAGTGACTCCCAGGAGCATCTCCTGCGAGGAGAGCAGCTTGATATCCGCCCTGTCCGATGCCAGCAGCGCTGTCTACTACAGCCCCTGCATCACCGGCTAGCTCTGCCCGCGCGGCCGAGCAGCCGGAGCGCCCGCCCGTAACCACAAGCTCCATAATATTTAGAGTATCTCATTAAATGCATCGCTTTTTCTTCTTTATTTTTTATTTTCCTTAAGAAAAACCCTCCATGCTGAAGTCACTGATATACCGTATATCTATACATCACACCCAGCCCGCGCCCCGTGCCCCGCGCACGGCTCCCCGCTGGAGCTGCAGCTCCAGGCGAGGCTGCTCAACCACCTCGGGGACACACAAGGGATTTTTTTTTATTTTCCTTTCAACCAAATTACAGCAATTGCTGCCCAAAAAGCAGCTTTGAAGAGGACAAATAGCAGCGCCGGCGCGGGGGACACTTGCAAAGCGCTTTGCAGGGACGGGGAACAATTCGGTGCCTGGTAGTGGGGGTCTTTAGGACAGTTTTTACTGTATTATCAGCAATATATTTTAATTTGGGCAACAAAACTATATTTTTACTAAGCATTTTTTTATATATAAAATTATATTTAATGTCTTTTTTTTTATTAGACTTTTTAAAAATAAATCAAGGGATATCCATGAGATCTAAAGCATTTATGTAGCAAAGCTGGATTAAAAAAAAATACAAAAAAAAAAAACCAAAAAAGCAAAATAAAAAAAGACAAAATAAGGGGAAAAAAAAAGAGATATTTTGTGAAAAGGGAATTGCAATGTAAATATTGTGGAACAATTGACTGGAATTTTGTACAAAAGAAAAATACGACTGCAAACACTTCTATCGTCTCGAACTGTATGGAGAGCAAACTGTTTTATACTGGTTAATTATTAAAACATCTTCATATAATTGTTGCCATCTTGTGTGCTTGTTGTGCGAACACACATTTTCCGCAAATACATGTTGTCCCCAACCGTTTCCAGATTGCCGTATCCGTTGATTAATGCTCTGACAACCTGGCAAGCGGGTTCGCTCGGAGGCGGCCGGCGGCGGCACGAGCCCTCCGCGCCCGGCGGTGAAACCCCCCAATAAACCCGGCGCTGTCTCCTCTCCTCGTGCTCCGTGCGTGGCCGTGCCTGGAGATGGGGGCTGTTCCTGCAAGCACCCAGTTTTCCCGGGAGAATCACCAGAAATAGGCTCCGGGTGGGATGGGGGATGCCCGAGCTGCCGGGGGGACCAAATCGCTGCGTTCCCCGTGCAGGGCTACCCGATCATCACCCCATTTGCTCCCGTGTGCATCCATCCTTTGCTCCCGTGTGCATCCATCCTTCGCTCCCGTGTGCATCCATCCCGCTGCCTTCATCCCGTGTCCTTGCAGGCACACAGGGCTGCAGAACCATGCACCTACACTGAACCCGGGATTTGCAAACCCGTGGGTTTCAGCCCAGTGCAGGGTCGCGAACCAGCAGCTTTCAGCTCATGCAGCCTTTGCAAACCAGCGAGTTCCAGCCGAATGCAGGGCCACACAGCAGCGTCTTTAAGCTAAAGGTTTAATTTGCAAAGCAATTTGCAAACCTTAAGCTAAAGGTTTAATTTGAAACCGAGCGCGGGGTTTGCAAAGCAGCCTGTTTAGCCTCGGCGCGGGCTTTGCACGGCAGCGCGTTTAGGCTGGACGCGGTATTTGCAGGGTGGCACCTCTAAGCTGAGCCCAGCGCTCGCAAACCAGGGCGCTTAAAAGGGGGGAATGACAGTATCTGTTGCATAAAGACCTAGCGGCATCCGTTCCTTGAATGATGAGTGATTTAAACCAGGCTGATATAGCCAAAAAAGGCTCTTAAAAAAAAAAATGAATAGAAGAAGAGCTTTTTTGTTGTTGTTGTTGGCAAAGAATTGCCTTTTAGGGGAAATGGATATTTAACAAATGACATTAATTTTCGAGCTTCTCCTAAATTAAATTCACATTAGTGTTAACAGGACTCAATCCTGCCTCACTTTTTTTTCCCGCCCCCCCTCTCCGCGGAGCGCTAATAAAACCGGAGCCGTTTGGGGGCCGGCGCTGCGCGCTCCCGCCGCCGGCAGCGCCGCGCTTCCATATACAGCCTGCGAAAAGGGGGAATACATGGAAAAATGACCTCACTACCTACACGGGAGAGCTGGCGCGGGGCCGAGCGCGGTGCGGCCGGCGCTGCCAGCAGCGGGGCTGGCGGCGAGCGCCGCGGCGGCGCGAGGAGCCGCGTCCCGAAGCAGCCTCCGGTCGGGAGCGAGCAGAGCACAAAGGCCCGGCCGGCGTTCCAATCCCTGCTCCTCGCTCGCCGCTCCGGCGGGCACGCGCTTCCCGGGATTACGCATCCCGCTCCCGGGGCCCCGCCGGGAAAAGCGGATGCGGCCGTGCAGGAAGCGTGAAGTCATCCTGCGGCGGCAGAAAGGGCCCGGGTTTGGTCCCTGCTCTCTGAGCGCGGGGAGGTTTGGACTGATTTAAGCTGCTTTTGCTCTTTTTTTGGAGCATTTTGGGGCTCTGCTGTTCCAGCTGACGCATCCCGGCACGGCTGCTCTGCTTGCATGGGCGCTGGAGCCACACGAATGGTGTAGGAACGCGGGCAGATGGGGCCTTGCTTGAGATTTTGGCTCTCTGGCAAAGCAGGTCCAGGTCTGCCGTGATTTGTTTAATCAAAATTATAACTGCAATCGGGGACACAAACTGCCCCAGCTGCCCCTCTGCCAGGTCACAGCCGGCAGCGACACGAACACGGAAGGAAAAGGAGAGAGGAAGAAAACATGAGTGCAGGTTGAGGGTGGAAAACCATCGGGAGAAGCGCCCCGGCCACACTGCAAAAGCTGCCGCGAAACCACTACTTCCCTGCTGAATTTACCCGGGATATTAGGCTGCATTTTGCCCTGCATTTACCCAAGATATTTCCTGGTTATTGGGGGAGCATCCGGAGCGGGCATCCCGTGTGGGCATCCCGTGGGGGGCAGGAAAGGAGCCCCAAGCACTGCCACCGAGCTCAGGTGTGAACTGGGAATGGGAACGGGCTGCGCTGGAATAGTTTGGGGATGATTTCACTGCCATTACGGCCCAGGCCGGGGCTGTTTCCACGCAGCCTCGTCTGATTTTATGACTTAATCTCCGCACAGCTCCGGGCCTGATGGGCTCTTCCCAGCAGGAGCAGCCAGCGGCTCTTAGCAGGTCGTTACTGCCCAAATGTGCAGGAGGAATTTGACAGGTATATTTAAAAGCTGACAGCCTGGGGCTGCGCACAGGGCTCCAGGAGGATGGGGGGGACATGGGGGGCTTCTTTGGCTTGCAGGGTTGGTGGCACCAGCCCTGTGCCCTGCAGCGGGGCATGCAGCTGCATGTGTACGTCCCTGCACATGCATTTGTGCATGCATCCGTTTGTACCTTGCTCTGCAGCTGTGTGTGTGTCTGTGCAGGGCTGCATTGCTGCACGCTGCGTGCGTGTGTGTGCCACTGTGTGTGCACGTGCATGGTTGCATATCGGAGGGATGTGTGCATTGCACACGTGCATGAATCTGCTTGTGCATGTGGGCGCGTGCGTGCGCATCCATGTGTGCATCCATTCACCTCCATCCCTCGGCGAGCGCATCCCTCTGCATCCGGATCCACGTGCACGGACACCCCTGTGCGTATCCGTGTGCAGCTGTGCGTGTTACCCACGCACCTCCCCGTGCGTGCGCGTGCACGTGCACACGTGCAACACCGTCCCCGTGCACACGCACACGCGTGCGGCTCCCGTGCGCGTGTGTGTTCTGCAGGAGGCTCCCCGGCCAGGTTTATAGATGTTCTGCTTTTTTATGGCACTACAGAGCACTCGATGACATCACCCAAATATTAAAACAGCATGTGCCAGGCGGCCGGGCTGGGGACGGGGAGAATTCCCAGGTGGACCGGGAAGGGGAGCGGGAGCCGCCGAGCATCCGCACGCGCTCCCGCCGTGCTGCTGCATGGCCAGGGTGACCTTCTCCTCCTCTTCCTCCCTGCCTTGGTGGCCACGCGCTTGCGAGGCTGCTGCTCGGGAGGTTTCTTTGGGATTTTTGCATTTCCACCGGAAAAACAAACAAAAAAAAATAGTGGTGATTTTTGCAAACCAAACCTGTGTGTGGGAAATGGTTCCCAAACATTTCCTGACTGTCGGAAAAAAAAAATGCTGGGAAAAATAAAAAGTTTCCAGGTTTTCCAGCTCCAGGCCGTGGGCTGTGTGACTTGCGTTATGTTTTTAAAGGCTGGATGAAGGGAACAGGTCAAGCTCCAGAGGAAGGTGCCAAGGGTGCCTGGAGAAGCTCCCCTCTGCCCCAACCCACAGGCCAAGCCGCCTCGGCTCGTGTCTTCCCAAATGTTCCCAAATCCCTGCTTTGCAGCCCGGTTTGGGAAGGGAAGCGCAGGAAAACCTCGCCGCTGCTCAGAGCACAGGAAAGCCGTGGTTTCCTCCGGCGCAGGACACCCAGCGAGCGCCAAGCCGCCCGTGTCCTTGCGCTGCTGGCCGCTTTGCCCGTTAATGCCCCACGTTGGAGGCCGCGGAAGAGGGAGGAAGAGTGTGGCTGGGAGGGCGATGAAGGCCCTGGCTGCGGGAAGGTTGCAGCTCAGTTTTCATCCCTCAAAGCTTGTGGTTATGATGAGCGGAGACCTCCCTGCTTCTCGGCTCTGCTCGGGAACGGTTTCCAGAGCAGTTGAGTGTCTGCAGGCCCATCGGCGTCGGCACAACCCACCCCAACCTTCCAGTTTAACCCCACTAACCCAGCCTAACCGCCTCCTCGCCCAGCCTAACCCACGCGAGCTGAATCCCCTCTTAATCCTACCTAATCTCCTCATAACCCAAAACTAACCTGCCCCAAATCGACCTAATGAACCTAACCCAACCTAACCTCTTCCTAACCAGGCTTCTAGCCCATCCTATCCAACCTATCCTCCACCAAAATCACCTAATGTCCCCCTAACCTGCCTCTTATCCAGTTTAGCCATCCTGACCTAAACCAACCCAAATTCACTCTAATCCAGCCCACTTTCCCCTTAATCTGACTCGTCCTTTCTCCAACCCAACATATCCAACTTGATCTTGCCCTAACTCAGTCCAGCTTTCCTCTAATCTGCCTCTGATTCAATCCAACTTCCTCCAAATCCAACCGAATTCCTCCTAAGCCAACACAACCAACCCAAACTCCCCCTAACCCAACCCGACCACACCGTAACCTGCCCCTAACCCAACCCTTAGCTCCCTTTAACCCAACCCAACCTCCTTCTAACTCAACTTAACCAAGCTGACCTCCCCTTAGCCCTCCCCAGCCTCCCCCTAACCCAACCCAACCAACCCAACCTGCCCATAACCCAACCGCGCGCTCCGAGCAGGTCTCCTCCCGCGTGGTTGAGCTCGCGGGCCGTGGGGAGATGCTGGTGGAAGGCTCTCCTTGCCGGTGGGCTCAGGGCCGAGGGGCTGAGTGACCCCCCGGCGCGCAGGAGCATCAGAGCCCGTCTGAGCCCGTCGGGAGAGGCAGGCCAGGCCGCGCACGGCCCATCTGGGAAGGCATCCAGCCATCCGCTGGAGAGACGAGGCTGCCTAAAAATGACTCTCCTGGCTCCCCTCCACGCTCCGACCGTCCCATATGGAACGAATGTACATTTTCCATCAGTTGTTTGTATTTTTCATTTAAAGCAAGGGGAAAAAAGAGAGAGAGAGGGGCAGAAAGAGGAGAGAACGGCCTCTCCGTCCATGCGAAGTGTCAGCGGCAGCAGATAGGCCCCATCGCGGAGAGGGAGAACCACTGGCCGCCGTTCAAGAGACTCCAACGTATGGTATGGAGCAATAAATTTTAAGTGTGTTTTGACATATTTGGTGGTCTCTGCCTCGCGCTTAACGAGCGTCGCCCCCGTCGCAGGGGAGCCGCCGCGCGCGGAGGTTGGCAGCGGCGCGGGGAAGCCCTGGGCACCGGAGCCAGCCCGGAGGCCGGCGCCGGGGTGGTCCCGGATCCACCACGAGGACCGGGAGCGGGAGAAGAGCCCCGAGGGATGCCGGGAAAGAGCATGGATTAGGGGTGAGCGCTGGTGGGGAGATGTGGGGTGCGGGACATGGGCATGGTGTTGCACACCATTGCAAACCATTGCAAACCATTGCATGTTGTTGCACAACATTGCACACCACTGCACCCTATTGCACACCCTTGCAAATCATTGCACACTGTGGCACACCATTGCATGTTGTTGCACACCATTGCACGTTGTTGCACACCATTGCACACTGTTGCGTGTCGTTGCACACCATTGCACACCCTTGCACACCATTGCACACTATTGCACAGCATTGCACACCATTGCATGTCATTGCACACCATTGCAAACCATTGCACACCATGGCACACCATTGCATGTCATTGCACACCCTTGCACACCATTGCACACTGTTGCACACCTTTGCACACCGTTGCAAACCATTGCACACCGTTGCATACTGTTGCACACCATTGCACACCGTCGCACACCATTGCACACCATTGCACACCATTGCATGCTGTCACACGCCACCCAAACGCTGCTGGATGATGCTCCATCACACGTCCGGATGCCTTTTGGAAAAGCAGAGCCCGGACGTGCCGCTTCGCCCCGCGGTGTCCCAGCAGCCACGCTCGGCCCCACGGCCGCCCCGTTCCCCACGGAGCCGGGCGCTGGATGCGGGAGCGTCGCTGCCCGCGGTGCCTCCCCCCCAACCAGGGCCTGAGCACAAAGATGGACATGAAAGTGGAGCTTGGCTCTGGTTTCTCTCTCATTCAGAACATTCAAAAACTATTAACTGTGGTGGGGGTAAAAAAGCAGCTGGTTTCAATATCGTGCTCTTCCAATTGTGTTTCTTTTCTTTCTTTCTTTTTTTTTTCTTTTTTTTTTTTTTTTTTGCTTTTTGCTTTTTCGCGAGCACTTTAAGTGACATGGTTACATGTATTTGATTAAAAAGCTGTAATTCAACGAGTGCGTTTTCTTGTACCGTACGAAACCGCTTAAAGACACAGGGTGGATTTCTGGTGGTCTCCAGGTTTCGGCTCAAAGCTGGGATGCTGGGGAGATGGGGAAGGAGGGATGGGGAGAGCCGGCTACAGACACGCTGCTGGCACGGGAAAGGCACTCGGAGCCTCTCCTTGGAAAACCAGAGCAGGGATTTGGGATGCAATCGGCTGCCTCCAGGCTGGTTCTGCTCCGGGGTGTCCCGTGGGCTGCAATGATGGGTGCCAAGCCCAGAGCCCCTTTGTGGGCACCCCAAGCTCCTTCCCGGCGGGATGCCCTGCATCCCTCTGGCCTCGGCTGTGCGGGCACGGGCACTGCAGTCCTCATCAGAAAGCAGCTTCGCCAGGCCCGGGGTGGCCTCCGGCTCCAGCGCTGCCTCATGCACAATAAAAACAGAGGGAAAAAAGAACCAAAAAAGCAGATTTTGCCCCTCCAAGCCGCAGCCCTGCGCCCCGGGGACACAAAGTGCCCGCTGCCGGCCGGGTCCGAGGCGCGCGCCGCTGCCCGCCGGCTTCGGCACGGCCCTTTTCCTCGGCTCGGGCCGGCGCAGGGATCACCTGCGGCTCAGCTGATTTATGAACGGAGAATTTCTCGGGCCGCGTTTCCTTCTCATTGTTGTTTCAGTTGCTGCGCTCGCTTCCGCCCGCCCGGGAATAGCTGGGGCCGCGGCGCGAGCGCTGGGAATGGCCAGCAGCGAACGCTCACACTGGGGCGGGCACGCGCCGGGGGGACCCCTGTCCCCCCCGTGTCCCCATGGGGACCTTGTCCCCCTGCTCTGCAGCTGGGGGGGACATTCGGCCCCAAATGCTGCAGCGGGGACAGGGATTTCCTGGCTGGAGTCCAATGGGTGGCTCGTGCTCCGGTTTCGTCCCCCCGCTGCCGTCGTGGAAGGTTTTGCCGGGAGCTCAGGCTGATTTGCGGCAAAGACCCTAAAAAAGGGGAAAAACAAAAAAAAAACACAAAAGGAGGAAATAAAAGGAAACCAAAGAAACCCACAGCTGCAATCTCAGCTCGGCACTCGGGGCCTGGCGCCGACGAGCTGCGGGCTGCAGCGCTCGCTGCCCCGTTGGCAGCGCGGCCGGGGACGTGGGCAGCAGCTCCGGGGACACCGGGGTCCCCCCGGTGCAGGGGGGCTCCCCGCGGCGCGGGGGGTCCCGGGCGGCCGCTGCCCCCCGCCGCGGAGCCCGTCGCAAACAGGAAGCGCTGCCCGGCGCGATGCAGAGGAAATGAGACAAACGGGCTGGAGCGGCCGCGAGGAAGCGAGCGGAAGCGCGCCGGATATTTGGAACGGCCGGCGAATTCTTGGGCTTATCTCTGCGCCGCAGAGGCCCGGCAGTCCTTACAAAACAGCGCCCAGCTGGAGCGCGGCCCGCGGCGCGGCCGGAGCCCCCGGCCTTGGCAGAGCTGCCGTGGACCAAGCCCGGGGCCGGCTCTGGAGCCACGGATCCCAACAACGGCGGGATGCCAGCCCCTCGCTCCTCAATGTCTCGCTCGTGCCGGTCTCCGCACCGGGCGCCGTTTCTCCCCGCGCTGCCCTCTCGCTCGCGCGGCGCCCTCGAGCCCGGGCACGAAGGGTTACTGGCTGCCGCGCCGCCCTTCCCGCTGCCTTTTTGTTCCCTTGCAATTCTTTTTGCTAACAATGCCCCATTAGCGCCAGGCCCCGAGCGCGCGGGGCAGCCTGGGGAAGAGCAAATGGGTTCAGGCTGTGAGCGCCGCGCTGGAATGCTCTCGCCCGGAGAGGAAGGGCTTCCCAGCGCTTCCCGAAGCCGGGCAGGCGCCATCCGCAGGGATCGCGGCCGCTCCGCTCCCGTGCCGGCTCCATGCGAGCGGCGCCGGGCCGGGGCAACAGAGCTGTCGTGGGAGTGCAGGGATCGGGCTCTGCCCCAGCCCGGTGCATGGAGGGGTTTGGGGAATGAGGATGGGGATGTTGGGGAAGGGTGGTCCCGAGGGCAGCGAGCACGGGAAGCGGTGCTGGAGCGTCGCTGTAGGCATGCGGGGCTGGAATATTGCCCTAGGGATGCTGGGGATGGAGCATCCCTGCAGGGATGATGGGGTTGGAGCATTGCCGGGGATGTTGGGGATGGAGCATCCCTGCAGGGATGCTGGGATCAGAGCATCTCCATGGGGAGCCAGGGGCTGGAGCATCCCTGCTAGGATGCTGGTGTTGGAGCATTGCTGGGGATCCTGGGGCTGGAGCAGCAACGTGGGGAGCCAGGGGCTGGCGCATCCCTGCCAGGACACAGGGGCTGGAGTCTTGCTGGGGATGCTGGGGCTGGAGCAGCTCCACAGGGAGCCAGGGGCTGGCGCATCCCTGCTG
>VZSG01001265.1:70453-105492 GCA_013398315.1 Nothoprocta pentlandii
GACATGAGAACCTCGTGGGGGAACCCCTGGATGTGAATCCACCCTGGGGGAGCCCCAGGACATGAGAACCTCGTGGGGGAACCCCTGGATGTGAACCCATCCTATGGGAGCCCCAGGACATGAGAACCTCATGGGGGAACCCCAGGACATGAACCCATCCTATGGGAGCCCCAGGACATGAGAACCTCGCAGGGGAGCCCTGGCTGGTCACCCTCACACCCATCCCAGAGCGCCGGGATGCAGGAGCAGAACAGGGAGCGCCCACATGGGGCAGGAGCATCCCCGGTCAGTCAGGGGCTCTAGCAGCAGGAGGGCAGGGCACGGGCTGGCACAACCCCATGGGTCCGGGGGCTTCCAGCCGGCTCCGGGCCGGGGATGGGTGGCTGGAAGCCGGCGGGACCGCAGAGCCCGCCGCACCATGCGGGAGCGCGCGGGGCTTGGAGCGGGTCCCACCTTGCCGACCTCGCCGCAGCTCTCCCGCAAGACGGACTCGGTGTTCCTGGCCACCTTCCACACGGCCAGGCGCTCGGGGCCGCGCAGGGAGCCGCCCGCCGCGGCGCGCAGCGACATGCTCAGCTTGTAGATGGAGAGCAGGATCTTCTGGTCCTGGAAGCGCAGGAAGGAAGCAGGCGGCGCGGGGCAGGGCGGGAGAGGGGGATCACTCTGTCCTGAGCTTGCTGGGGCTCAGCCCGCACCCCCCAGCCCTGCTCACCTTGTGTGAGCGGCACGCGGAGCCCGCTCGGCCCTTCCCGGCTGCCGACGCGCTCAGGTTTCTCTGGAAAAATGAATGAGGAAAAGGTCAGGATCATGTGCAGCAAAACACCGTGCCCTTGCACAGGGCTGGACCCCGTTCGACGCACACGACCCCCTCCCACGGCCCATCCCGCGCTCCCGGCGGCAACTCCGCGGGAAGAGGCTCCCGCTGCTCACCAGGTTCTGGACTTCGTGGAAGAGCACGGCGCGGTACTGCCGCAGGATCCTGGCCACGCCGCACCTGCCGCCTCGGCCCAGCGCCGCCGCCACCAGGAGCAGCAGCACAGCGCCCGGGAGCGCCCGCGGGAGCCGCTGCGCGGGAGGCGGCGTCACCGCGGGCACCGCACGCCGCCGGCCCGGCCTGGCACCGGCCCTTCCAGGCGCCTCCGGAGCGGCCGCGTCCTCTCCCGCCCTCTCCTCTCCATCCCCGACGCGCTCGTCACCCATGGAAATTCGTGCCCCGGTCCTGGCAGCGTGCAGACGCTGCCGCCGCGGGGAGCGCAGCCCTCGGCGCTCCAGGGCTCTACGCCGGGCGCAGGGCAACGCGAGCGCCGACATCCCGGCTCCCGGCGGAGCGCGGCCGCCCCGGGCAGGGACAGGGCACGGACACGAGCCCAGGCGCTCTGCGGAGGCGCCAGCAGCGCCCGCGCCGGGGGATATTCGAGCAGCGCCGCGGCAGCGGAGCGAGAAGGGGAAGCGCTGAGGGTGCCAGGAGGAGCGCGCGGGCTCCGCGCACCTGCGGCGCGGGGCCACGTCCGTGCCCTCCCGGCAGCCCAGCGCCACGGCCCCCCCGCCGCGGCTTTCAGGTCCCAGCAGGCAGGGCAGGGAGCAGCAGCCAAGCGCGCGCGGGGGCCGGGAATGGCTCCCTCGGAGCAGATTCCAGCATCGCGGATGATTCCAGTGCATGTCGGGACTCCGCTCCCCCTCTCGCATCCGCTGCCCGCGCCGCTCGGCTCAGCCTCTATCCCAAAACTGGGAATCTCCAGCCCAGGCAGCGAGTCCAGCGCAGGGAAGGGAATCTGGGGGCGGCTTTTAAAACCCACGGCCTCTCCCTGCTCCCTACTCCCGGCTCCAGAAGGGCCGGGAAGCTGCAAACTCCAAGTCAGGGCAAGCGGCTCAGAGCAGATTAGCAAACCCCGAGGCAGCTGCTGCAAATCCCAGGGGGACTGCAGCTTTCCCAAGAAAAACCCATTGGGCAGCACGGGCCGAGGCACCCTGTGGGCCGGCCACGCGCAAGATCTCGCGCCGCGATGATTCAGCGCCGGAATATGGGAATAGCCCTTGGAGACACAGCGGAGAACGTCGCTTCCATGAGGATCCCCTGGTCAAAGTCTAAGGGTTGCGCTCGGGAAGCCTCCGCTGCCAGGAAGACGAGGCCAGGCCGTTTTGCTCAAGCCAGTAAGTCGGGAATGACTTCCCTGAAGCGGCTTCTTAAACAACCGGGAGCAGATCCCAGGAGCGAGCGCTCCTTCCCGCGCTTCCAGGCAGCCCGGCCGCGCTCCGACGCCTCCGCCTTGGAGAAGCACCGGCCGCACACGGAGCAGCCGGAGCTGCCCCGATCCGCACGGCTGCAGAGCCGGGATTGCACCATTCCCATGCTCCATGGGCACGGCCGCTGCCGAGCCGGGATTGCACCGTTCCCTGCGCTCCACAGGCACGGTCGCTGCCTGCTCTGCTGGCAGGGAAGCTAATCCCAACTCTAATCCTCCGGTAAACACGGCAGATAAGGGGAATTGTGGTTATTGACAGCAGCTCCCGGTGGCATCCGGGCAGCGCCAGCCACCCCAGGGGCGACGCACGAATGCCGGTGCCTGCCCAGGAGCCCCCGGGATGTCCTGGAGCCCTCGGGATGCCCAGGAACCCCCCCGGAGCACCCGCAGTGCCTTGCAGAGCCCCTGGGCAGGATGGGACCATCCGTGTCTATGCTGGGAACACACGGCACCCGGTGCAGCTGGGGACAAATCCCAACCCAACCAGTCCAACCCCATCCCCACCGGAGCAGCCCTCTCCAGTGGCTCCATAGCCCGTCCTGGATGGACCCGGCCCTCCTGGGCAGGACACCCCCCTCTCCCTATCCAGGGGAAGGCCAGGGATAGGGATAGGCAGCCTCTTGCCCCTGGATTTGAGCCTCAAAATCCCTGGAACAGCCCCCATCCCAGCAAGTGCTTCCCCCTACACGGGGTCCAAAGGATCCAGCTCAAGGGGTCTAAGCCAGTGAGACCCCTTCCCAAACAGACCAGCCCTATCCCCAATGGCCCGAGACCCTTCCCAGAGGAACCAGCCCTGTCCCGAGTGCTCCAAACCCCTTCCTAGCCAGGGCAGCCAGGTCCCAAGTGCTCCAAGCCCCTTTCCTGCCGGAGCAGCCCTGTCCTGAGCCCCTTCCCACCTGGACCAGCCGCATCCCGAGCCCCTTCCCAGCCAGACCAGTCATGTCCCAAGCCCCTTCCCAGTCAGACAAGCCCTGTCCCGAGTGCTCCAAGCTCCTTCCCAGCCAGACCAGTCATGTCCCGAGCCCCTTCCCAGTCAGACAAGCCCTGTCCCGAGTGCTCCAAACTCCTTCCCAGCCAGACCAGTCATGTCCCGAGCCCTTCCCAGTCAGACAAGCCCTGTCCCGAGTGCTCCAAGCTCCTTCCCAGCCAGACCAGTCATGTCCCGAGCCCCTTCCCAGTCAGGCCAGCCCTGTCCCGAGTGCTCCCCGAGCCCCTTCCCAGCCAGACCAGTCATGTCCCAATCCCCTTCCCAGTCAGGCCAGCCCTGTCCCAAGTGCTCCAAGCTCCTTCCCAGCCAGACCAGTCACGTCCCGAGCCCCTTCCCAGTCAGGCCAGCCCTGTCCCGAGTGCTCTGAGCCCCTTCCCAGTCAGGCCAGCCCTGTCCCGAGTGCTCCGAGCCCCTTCCCGGATGGAGCAGCCCCCTCGCCGGCCCCAGGCCCCGCTCACCATGGACCCCGCACGGCTCCGGGGCAGGGCCCGGCGGCCCCTCCGCGTCCCGCTCCGGCGCCCGCCCGCGCTCCGTTTGAACTTGGCTCCACGCGGAGCGGGGCCGCGGTGGGAGGGGACAGGAGGCTCCCGCTCGCCGGGGGGCCGCCCCGAGGGGCCGCCCGAGGCGCCGGGAACGGGAAGGGGAAGGGAAAGCGGCACTGAGATCCACGTGGGAGCGGGGCTGCGCTCCGGGAGCCCAGGCCACCGGGCGTTTCCATCGCTGCTAATGTGCGTTTGAATCATCCTCCTTCCACGCTCGCTTTCCGAAACTGCTGCTGGCCCTGCTTCGCACTTCCAATCCCTCATTCCCGTTTATCCATGTATAGGGATCCAGTACAAGAACCCTCAAGGGCCCTGCATGCTTCTCAACACAGAGCTCCCGCACTTTCAGCCAAGGAAAAATTCCCATTCTCCCTCCACACATCTCAACATGGGCAAGGACACAAAAACCAGCACCCTGACCCGTGGCATTGACCATTTCCATGCTGGATGCAATGGAAACCACCCCAAGAGCAACAAGGCTCCGCTATTTCCATAGGAGATCATTCAAACACTTCCAATACTCCAACGTCTCCGAAGGTGACGGATGTGAGTGACCAGGAGGCCTCTGCAGAAGGGCAGCAACCACCTCAAACGAGAGCGGATCGCTGACAACAGGACCCATAGAACTTGTTTACTGAGCTCCACACACAGGGAAGGTTTATAGGGGCCATAATCCGTTAAAAACGTGAAACCTCTACAAACATCACAAGGCTGTGAGATTGATGATCTCTCTTATCTAAAATAAAGGAATCCAAAAATCCTGGGCCATGGGAAGGAAAGGGCCAGGGACACAAAGGACAGGGGACAGGCAAGGAGACAGATATTCCATGGGGGGCAGATGCCCTTGTCTGCGGTCAGCTCATCTCAGTGCAAAACATCCTCTCCACAGAAAGACCCTAAGACCCTAAAAAGAAAATGCCCAAGTCCCTCCCTTGCCTTGGGATCGTCCCCATCCCCGGGCACTTAGGGCAGCCTTTGCCCAATAAATCCTCGGGAGAGGCCGGGGGCTGAGCAAGGGGCAGGGAAGCAGATCCTGATCCCACGGGAGACGCTCCAAACGCTCTCCACAACCTGGGAGTTCCTCCCGAACAAGAGCCACGGCTCTGCAGTTCCAGCCCCCAACGTAAACACCATACAGAAGGAAAAGGGGCTCATTCACACATGGAGAGCAGTTATTTCTCATCCTTTCCTCCTCCCAAGTGTCCATCTTTGTACAGAGCCTGGAAAGTTCACGGTCAGACCCACTCCTCCCTGTAAGAGTCAAAGCGCAAGACCACATTCACAGAGAACTTAAGGAAACAAAAAGAAAACAATCAAACTGTATTTTATACACATTTCCTAGGCAGGTGATAAGGTTTTCTTCAACTGAATACACTACATAGAACACGTACACAGACCTGAATACTTTTGCTAGATCCTAATATATAAGATATAGCTTTTCGCTGAAAGGATAATCACAAGAAAGGCAGGCTCTCTGGGTCAAAATAATACAGATCACAAATATAAAAGAAAACCCTCAAGACAGCTCATAAAAGATCCTAAACACAAAGCCCTTCCTCCAATGATTTCGCTTTTTTCCATACGCACTTGAAGAGTTATCCCAAATATCCAGACTCAAAACAATTCTGACATTAGAAAATACAGTTTCTCAGCGGCTCTCACAAAAGGTTAACTCCTTCCAAAGGGATTATATTTTGCCTTGTTCCTTCAAAATATTCCTTTGCTTAATGAAATCGGATTCCTAAAGAAGGGTGTATCATATGCATTAAAAAAAGCTGAGAAAAAGCTCTTTAAAAATATTCTCTGGAATTTCACAAAGTGCCTCGTCTGCTCAGGTTTAAGGAAATGTTCGGGGTTATGCTGCAGTTTGCCAGCAGAGGAGACAAAGTCAAATGAGACTTGGGTCTCATCTGGGGCCAAGGAAAGGGTCACTCTGGCCACTCTCTTCCTGGTCTCCCCAGCAGACATCCACGCTTCCCTTCAGGGTAAATTTGGTGCATTCAGACAGCAGAGAAACGGATCTGCTGACAAAGAACCAGCATCTGATGGGCCAAACACTAAAGGAACTGCACAAACGGGCGGCACGACGAGCACTTCATGCTAGGGAAGAGATCAGAGGAATGGCTAAACATCAGCAACCAAACAAGCAATAATTAAGGATCATATTTACAGAGGGGATGCAGGCATCAAACTGAAAATGCCAACTGAGCATCAAAACTACTCAACTCTGCCACATTTGCCCCAAATGACAATGTTCAGAGTGAATTTAGATGCATTTGTGATGCACACAGCTGATGACTGCACCGCGTGAGCCAAGAGCACTACAACAGGAAGAGAAGGGAACAGAGATTTTTCTTTTGGAAAAAAAAAAAATCCGGATCTTTCATTTTCCACCAATCTCTTGTCCTCTCGAATGTGTCCACTGTAAGGGCAAATGCACGGAAAGCTGGTGAGCAGACACCCTAGTCCTACAGAGATACTGATGCAGCTGTATCAGCAACCTCTAGAAAGTATTTTTGAGCTTGGCTGCCACAAGGACAAGGATCTCGCCGATCTTTTTCTGCCAGTTCGCTATGTCCTTGGAGACATCACACCAGAGCTCTCCGTGGCGCGGCTCGGCATTCTCGCAGCGCTTCTTCACCTCCTCTTGTTGTTCCTACAGGGAAGGGAAAGAGTCGTTTGCGAGTCTCTTAATGCCCTGGTTTGTTGCAGCGTAGAGTCAGAAAGTTAACAATCCCCTCCCTGAAGCTAACGCTTTGGGGGTTTGTTTGGTTGTTTTAAGACAACATGAAAGTGCTTTGAATGAGTTACAGATGAGTGGCGACTCTCCTGCCTTGCTGAACAAACTGGCCTAGTTACGGTCACGCAAGTTGCGGCTGCACCAAAGAATCTGTAGCAAAAACTCTGTGATAACAGGGTATGAGATATAGCAAGTGTGAGGTCCCTCTGACGGCAGGGAATAAACACTCCCATCACATCAGCAACACGAGGCAGTAAAACCACCCTGAGATCAGCACGCACTGTTCTTATGGCTGTGTTCACGTGCAACCCGAACTTGAAACTTGTAAAGAAACAGGACTAGTCACACAAATCCAGCACCATAATTGCAGGACAGGCTTCTCCCACTTGGCTGCTGTCTGACACACAGAACACCAATTTCATGCATTTTTGCACCAACTGGCACGACTGTAAACAGCAAAACAGCCTGAAGGACAATCCAGCTGATGACACCCCACACGCCTGTTGGTGTTAATTCACGACCAGGCATGACAACCTTCGCCTCCTGATCTTTGAGCCACACTGCCAGCAGAAGCAAAGGGTTCAGCCCAGCATTGCAGCAATTCCCAGGACAGCAGGAAGGGATTCCCTGTCTGTGCTGGGGGAGCAGCTCCATTTCCCCAGGTGCACACTCACCTCTGTGCCATGCTGGAGCTCAAACTTGTAAAAGAAAGCCCAGGCATCCCCCAGGTCGGAGTCTATCTTCACTGTTCGGTGGAACCATTCTCGGGCCTTAGTTATTTTGCGCTCACTCCAGAATAACCTTTTGAGAAAAGCAAAAGTCAATACCCACATTTCCTCTCTGGAGGAACACCGCAATCTGCAAGTCCTCAAACTTAAAGGCCCTCCATGTATTTAGGTTCTCAGCTCTCCCACGATGACAAAGCAGATTTTTGTAAAGGTCAACTGTCCTGTCCTCTGGAAAGAGGGGAGGCATTAGAGGACTAAAAGGGATATTTGTTTCTTCACTCTCCACCTGATCTAACAGGTTAAGTCAGCCCCAGTCAAAGGAAGAGAGAGGGGTTCCAGAGGAGGGAAGAAATGTTCTGTGAGCTCAGCCTTTGCCGACTCCTCTGCTCAGTACTGCTGCTTTAGATTTAATGTAGGAATAAACGGTATCCTCTGTCTACATCTTTTTCCCTTCCTCCAAGTTCTTAGCATTTTAAGTTGACTTTAGCATTTACTAATTAAACAATCTCAAAGAGTTGAAAACTGTATGCAAGTCTGCTTAGAAAGCCTCGAGTGACATGCTCATGTGCACTCAGTTTCTGAGCTCTAACAGAGCGGATCCATCCCACAAGCCTCACTTTATCCAAGGAAAGGCATAGATTCCATCCTCGCATCCCAGCTCAGCTGCTGCCACCGCAGAAAGCTACTTGGGAATGCTGAAATTTCTCCCCAGTAATTAAGCAGCTGAGTCAATAGCCCATTGGTTTCAATCTTCCACATTAAAAGAGTTCATCTGAACTAGCAAGGTCTTTATCACATCAGACAACCATCCCTCATAAAGAGCTTAGGCTGCCATAAAATTATACAACTTATGTGATTGTTTTTAAGCCCTATAATACCCTTGATTGTTTGGTGTTAAATAAACTGTGATTTAAAAGAGCATGAACAACGATAGCAGAAAGACTGAACACCTGCAGGTAGCAGCCACTTACAGAAAGCTCTTTTTAATAAAGAGCTTTTCCTAACTGGGTGACAGACCACGTTTTACTGTGCCTAGATGCAAGTCTTTTGGAGAGAGGTGGAATCTGTTTGTGTTGGGATTAGCAGCTAAATGAAGTTGCTTCGGAAGGTGCCCAGAATCAGTTTCAATAAAGCAAAAGTTAGTATTTTTTCTCACTTGCAGCTAAAGCTGAACAAGTAAACTGTCATGATCTGGCAGAAGTCAGTGTTGCAGTCACTGGAGTGTATCCCACAGTTTTCTTTGGCTTATAAAAATGGGTTGTGAAAGAATTGGGCAATGTGCATCTCGCATTAACCTCTTGTGCTATTCAGAGTGGAAGAAAAGTAATTTTCTGATGCTGTTTTATGGCCCTTTACACATCAGAACAGACAGGGTATGGCAGGAGTCAATTCTAACCATAGTTTTTCCTCCCTGGAAGCCTCACAACTCTATCTAGGCAACAGGACAACTCCTAGCAGACTGTCTTCCTGTCTAAAAGCGAACTACAGCACAACTAGTAGTCTGCATTCCGGGAAGGGCCAAAACCAGGGCAAAAAATGACACAGAACTGACAGAGCAGAAATTTAGGAAAAGAGAAGACTAGAACAGCTCATTGTTATTAGGTCAGGAGGGAAGGAAGAGAACAGATCAGGAATTCACACTGTCAACCACAAAAACTGGTCAATAACCAGCAAAAGTTGTCCCCATTTCCACAAATACTTAAAACAGACCCTGTGGAAGCGAAGCTTGTCCAAGGGCATGAAGGTAACATGTTTTCATGGAGCACAAACAGCCAGCCCTGGAAAAGGACCCAGGGAAAACATATTACATCTCCACTGCGGTCCCAGACCCACCGCAGCGGCTTGAGGACAGGTGGAAATCTCCAGTTTTGAACCAAGAGGGAGGAGCAGATTTGCACACTTCCTAGGAGGCTGCAACTTGCTTTGAGCTTTATCACCTCTGAGGCACTCACAATCACATGGGCAACATTTCATCCTTTCAGACGCAGCCACACAAAAATGGGTATTTTTACTGCATTAAGCTCGGGAACTCACTTGGCCACAGCCAACAGGACATGCGGGTCGTGTTCACACTTCTTCAGAGCATCCACGCTCTTGGTCTTCCTTTGTGGTCGTGCTTCCAGGAAAATTGCCTCTGACCACAGGATTCCTTAAATGAGTCCAGATGGAAGATGATGTTATTTCAGAGATTAACCTCCCCACTCTGTTATCAAGCCAGTGCTCTCCAAAACAAGCAGCCCTGTTGCCCCCATCCTATGTGTGATAGGCTCAGCCTCAAGCACAGGTAATTCATTCAATGCTTCTGAACTTTTAGCTACTGCTTCCACCACACCACACTTGCAGTTCTGAATGTTTCTGTGTTATAACCTTCCTGCAGCTCCTGTGTTCCCTATAGCAGCAGGCAGTAACCCAGAGCTTGTGACTGTCAGACAAGACATTACAAGCAACGAAGAGTAAACCAGGAGGTAAGAAATGAAAGATATCAAATCGTCTGAATGGGAAACCACAGTGGCAGATGTCATCCCAAAAGGTGACAGGAACACCATTGGGAAACAGTTTCAAAGGTGCCAAAGAGCACCAAGCTCTCCACACATCCGATGAAGGCATCGGCAGGCAAGAGAGGGGCCAGGAAAGCAGGGCTTAATCCCTAGTTCCTTTCACGGCCAAAAGCAAAAAGGAAATACGCTCGGAGGAGCATGAAATCTTGGGTTTCACACGTCAGCCAGCAATACTTGCTGATCACTTCAAAGCCAAGCCTGAAAGCCTGTGCCTGCCAGGACTCCACCAAGTGTTCTGACTTCCCATAAACAGCAGCATGAGAACAGACACTGCAGCTTTGATGGCTGCAGTGGCAGAGCGGACCAGAACTCTCTCCTCCTCGCCTTCAGGATTTGCTCTTTTCATACACAGTCAAATCACATTTTCAGGCCTCTATTTTCAGGCCAGCTGAGGACACAAACACCGTTTATGTTTCAGCTTCGTTCTCTGTACAGTCTGCCTAAGTGAGGCACGAGCAATTGGAAATCAGTTTGGCAATCAAGGGCAATTCAGCAACCAAAGCGTCTGCTTTACATGACTGTAAGTGCTTAGCCTGCTAATTCCAGCAGGCCTTTATTTTGGTTTATAGAATTTCAAGCCAGAGTTGGAAGCTATTTTATTTAAACAAAAACTAAGATCCTGCTGCTTATTTCCATAGCAACCAGCAGATTCTGCAGCGAGGCCTGTGGTGGCAAACACACATTAAATGTTAGGCGAAGCAATTCACCAGAAGCGGGGCTTGTGTGGTGTTGCGTTGTTGGCCCACTCTCACAGTGAGCAGTTTGGAATGAGTTTATCAAATCCAAAAAATAAATGAAAAATAAAGTCACTTAATTCCCTTATTTCACTGGACTCCAGCACCTGTCAATTAAACACCTCTCGAAACCCAGCCTGAAGGCAAAATCTAAAGGCTTGCAGCAGACTACTGTGTTCCATAGTTATGCAACATCTTTTCTCCAAAGACACCAACATGTTTAAATAATTAAGCCTTCCAACGGTTCTGCCAAAAAATAAGGAAGTATCAGGCACTCTCTCCTCCTATCCCAGGAGGCAAGTACTTCCAACTACTGGTTTGAACCAACTGATTTAGTTTATATGACCTATTTGCCTTTTCTGGAGGCGTTTGAATCAGAAAGCAGGACTAAACTTGGGGTAAATGCTTCACTCATCAGGACTGGGACTGAGATTTGCTGCCACGCTAGATTTTAAGCGGACAGGTCTCATCAGGAGTGCAATCAGTGCAGGCCAACCAACAACAAAAAGTTCTCTCCAGCCAGCTATACTCCAGTGAGACAAGGGATTTTAAAAAATAAAATAAAAATTTCAGTGAATTTTCTAACTGCAAACTCTTGAGAGTCAAGTTTAAAGGCTGACATTTCTTCCTTTGCAAATTTCCACTAGCTTCAGCAAAAAACAGTCCATATCGTGGTGGAAAGCTGGAAACCTGAGGATAAACTGCAGACAACAGACCCAATAATACACTGGCTACGTCAACAAAATGGAATCAACATCCAAGACCTCTCTTCGTGTGAAAAAGCACAAAGAAACTGGGAACACTCAACAACACCAGCAGTTTCCTTCCTAAGAGGACACCTCTCTGAAGAATCTTGTGCTGACCTGGCCAAATAGGATGTCTTGGAGAAAGGTGAATCTTTGTCTGCTGAGAAAATATAACCGTGTTTGAGATTAAAGATAAATAATTAAATAATCCAGTTTACCTGAATTGGGACATTCTTGCAATGCCTTGGCCATCAGAGTGTTTGCAATATTCTTTAACCCAGCTCTGTATTCTAATCGTACAGACTCTAACCTGGAAAGGAAGAGACCATGTGACAACCTTTATGAGATTTAATTCATTATGCAGAAACAAACAATGAGTCAGTTGCATAAAGAATATGAGAAAATATAAACATCTGCCCATACTCTGGCTGCGTAAAGGTAGATTACTGGTATCTCCCCATTGCTCACTGTTTAAAAATATGTAGTTATGATCTTTATTCTACAAAAGCTTAGATCAAGAAAAAAAATCCCATAAAGAGACTAAAACAGAAAGATTCCTGGGTTTTCAAACTCTACAGCTATGAGTAGAACAAATAACTGGTCCTTAACTCCTTAGAGCACCTGTGTACTAGCAACAGGAGCAGTCTGGGATTTGGAAAAAGTTGTTAGTCCAGAGGAACACTAGGCTGGGCAGGGTCTTAATCGCTCAAACACTGGGAAGATGCAAAGGGTTAACCTGAGGAATGCCCTGGCCTCAGCTCAAACTCAGTTCATGTACACACACTCACCAGAGATCAGGATTCTTTGGGTTTTTCAGACGAGACTTTTCCAAGATGGCTCTTGCTCTAGTCAACTGCCCAACCTTCTCCTCCAGTCTGGATAGCAAGAGCCATAGGGGTATGGAATGGGGACACTTCTTCAACTGTTTTAAAAGTGGAAAAGCTTAGAGAGTCTGTCAATTTGCAAACATCTTATAATCTCTAAAGTACCACCCCATCCCTCATCTTCCTGAAGAATTTGGAAGAGGTGAGATGAAGCTGAACACATCATTCAAATTTCTCCTAGTTAATCTAATGGTTCAGATCAGTACAAACATCTGGTTTGCCCCATATCCAAAAGAAATAACCAATACACCAAGCAGGACTGAGCTCTGCCTGTACCAAGAGAAAGAGAACACCTCCTTTAACACCACATGTCACCTGTGCTCGTCTGGAGGGCTCTTATACAACCCAGGCTCTACAACAGAATACACCAAGATACCCTTAAAGCCAAGGCAATCAAGTGGATACGAGATCTGGCAGCAAGGAACATTTTTCCCTATTATTTTCATGGATGATTTTCAGGAGCATTCACGTGTAAGAAAACCATTAATCATCTGAGAGAGACGTGAGTGCTGGGTAGGCCCCCTCCTTCCACTGGGTATGTCTAAGAATTCATTAATAGGCTTTTCTCTTAAGAGTTCTACTGATGTCTGTGCAGGTCTTAAACAGTTATTGTAGGAAAAGAAAGCTCACTACACCAATGATGAGTGCAGCATAGAGCATACTTCCTCAAGGAAAAAAAATTGAATTTTGCCTATTGATAGAGGTATAAGAGGCTGATTATTTCAAAGTCATGACAATTCCTTTGTTCTTGTTGCTGTAACAAAAATAAATAAATAAAATCACATCTCCAACAGCCCGGAACAGGGCTATCAGCACACCACAAATGCAAAGCAAATTTGCAGTAACATGCATCTCACCCCTTGATTGTAAGCTTCCCGTGCTTTCTCTGCCAGCTCTTTTTGTTCCTCTATTTGTCCTTTCATCATCCACAGCTTGGGGAAGTCCTCATAGTGCTTCAGGGCCTCCTCGCAGAGCTCCTGGGCTGCAGCAATGTTTCCAAGCACCCACTCTAACTTCACAGACTTCATGAAGACCTAAGAATAGAGTTGTTTATCACTAGGAGCCATTGGAAAACCATTACTCTGTCAATGCTGAGGGCTCTCAGGTTCAAACCCGCCCTGAAGTGTTATCGATCTGCTAGTCTGAACGAGGAAAAAGGCAAAGTTAAGTAACAGAGGGAACATAACAATGAGAACGTTAAATGCAAGCATTAAAGTAGCTGGAACAGTGTGATCAGATAACCTTTCTCCCAGCCATTAACAGAAAATTCATAGTTATACAATATTTGTGCAAAGAGCACAACTTGAAGGGCATAACCAAATACATAAATTTGCGTGTGCTCAGCTGCTTCATCTGCACATGCAGATCTCCCTCCAAGGATGCCTTGCGGTACTCAAGGCTAAAACAAACACCTTTTCTTAGTTAAGGCCCCAAGTCACATCTGAGATCCTGCTAATTACAAACTAATAAATACACTCTTTTGCCCTCGGTGTTTTTCTTCTAATGAGGCAGGGAGGTTACAGCTGTGAGGAATAACTTACAGATGGAAGGCAGTTTAGCTACTCTGACCTGTCCTCCCCTTTCTCAAACTGCCCCCACCTATGACTCAGCAAGGGACACAACAAATGTGACAAGAGATTCAGCCTCAGCTGCCCTGACAGGACAGAACCTCACTGACTGAGGGAAAGGACAATTTAAGAGATCAAGAATAAAGCACAAATGAGAAAAAAAAAAAAAAAAAAAGCAATAATTTCCTCATAACATGACCCAGATCTTTCCTCTTCGACAAATTCAAGTTCACTGCGAAAGTAGCTCCTCTCCTTTTTCCAAGGCAGGCTTTTACACAGCATGATCAATCTACAAACAGCTGTAAACCAGGAAATTCCTGACTTTGGCCATTTGTGCAAAAAAATCGATTGTGGTCTTTTTTTCCCCCCATCATGCCTTTGTTTATGTCGCAATTAGCTGGAGAAGAGCTGCCACATGCCCGCAAAGGCAATGGCAGGGAGCCACCCGCTCCATCACGGAGGCCACCGAGCTGAAGGGGCTTCTCCTTCCGCCTGGGCTCCCAGTGCCAAGAGAGGTCCAGGCTCTCCACCCTCCACACGTCCTTACCCGTGCAGTGGGGGCACTGCTGCGAGCTTTTGCCAGCAGCCTCCTTGCTCTTTCATATTCATTGTTTTCTGACTCGAGCTTCACGGCAGCCAGCCAGATCTCCTCGCTGTTGGGGTTGGCCTGCAAGAGCATAAAATGACAGGCAAATGCATACAATGAATCAACAGCAGATTTAATCCTTCGTTTGATCCAGATTAAAATTGAAATCAGAGCTCTGTCAATCCTCACTAGGGTTTTTTTCTTCAGTTCAAGCTCCTCCCAATCTTCTTTGACCTTTGAAGTTTATAGGAATTCTCCGAAACAGATGCGCAACACAAAGATACATGCCAGTTTGGAAGTTGGATGCTTCTCAATTGTTGAAAAGCATTAATGCTTGATCTTCTGAACTTCCAGTTTAAATACCAAGAAGATCATAAAGTCTGTCACAGCAAGACCCTCATTTTATTACCCTTGAACAAAAAAAAAAGAAAAAAAGAAAAAATAAGAAAGCCCAAATTCCCCGTTGAGGCCTGTGAACAGTACTCCAAAACAAGTCATCTCAGCAGCAACCATTTCAAGGAGGTTCAGAATGGTAAAAAGAAGTGCCAAAAACAAATTTCTGAAATAAATACCTCCTTCAGGAGCAAGTAACTACCATTGCTCAGCTTTCGAGTCTCAGTCCCAACCTCAGAACTACGTCGCTCTGCCCACCTTTCAGTGATAATCTTCATTTTGCTACAGATTAGTGATTGTGAATAATGCAGAGCTTTATTGATTAGGAGAGACCATCCCTCTTTTATAGATGAGCATTTTCAGAGAAACCAACAAAAGAAAATTCTGATGCATGGTGAGAGCATGTGGGAGCCCATTAAAACTAACAGTTTGTGATCTTAGAAACCTGAAGCTGCGCTATTAAAGGTAGTAACGCACTCTTGCTTCCAGCTTGCCTCTATTTGAACATTTTGCTGTATAAAATAATCAAAGAAGAGTGGGAGTCCCCTCCTTTGGGGAGGCAGCAGCAGAATGGGCATCCACAGAAAAAGCTCACTCTCTGGTCTTTAATAGTCCTCCCCAAAGCCACCACACAAGCCTAAGATACCCACCTGGAAAGCCAGGGCCAAAATGCTTCTGGCCGCGGGCACATCTCCCGCCAGCCACTTGGACTTGGCTCCCATGAGCCAGAGTACTTCTGCTTTGGGGCAGTGTGCGACGGCCCTCTGCAGCAGGGCCTCCAAGGATTCCCTGGGCCAAGAAAGAGCAAGTTATAATCATTCAACATGCTGCCAAGCGGGAGCTCTCACACACCACTGCCACTATCGACGTTATAAATATTGTTGCAAAGTCCAGCGTTGTAAACCTTGATAAGTTGTTTCATAACCAGGAGAGGGTGGGTCTTTTTTCACAAGGTTTCTGAAACCAGCAGTCCACAAACAGCTCATTGTTCAGCCACCTGTGTTCAACAGCCTCTGAGGAAAGACCCTACATAAAAACCTCTCATTTGTCTTGGAAAGTGCTTTTGCTTCGAAACAAACCTGAGCAGAGGCTGGGACAGGGAGCTCTTCAGAATTATTACATGGGCCTGGTTTAATCTTACTTAATTTTTTTCATCCTCTAGAAAATATATTTTTCAATCAGGACAAGAGGCTAAAAGAGCAGCAGAGGATCAAAAAATAAAGAAAAAAAAAAGGTGGGAGGGGGAGGACACTCCCTGTCCTATACATACAAGCCCTGCTGGGTTTAATAGGGTCAGCTGCATGTGCACAAGTGATCTATTGCACAAAAAATTTGGGCAGCAATTTTGAAATGCATTTGACAGAACTTTATCATAAACTTTAAAATAAGAAGCATGGACCACTGACAGTGTAACAGCAGCATTAATAAACTGATTCTCAGTATGTTCAATCAAAAAAATTTTAGAGATATTCAGGCAGCTTCAGTGATCACACAGTTTATAAACAGAAATTTAATGAACCACGTGCTATATTCCTAGGTGTTTTGTTACCCCATATTCCCATTTCTTTCTAGAAATCCATTCTCAAAGATGAGGAGTCTTCATTTAAAACAAAGTCAGAGATGCTCTTGACCACAAGGAGGAAGGTCAAAGCCACAAATAACGCCAGCAAGTTTTTACCGACTGAAATAACTCTGCTTGTGTAACACAACACTTCATGATTCATCTTGCAGCTTTCTGTCCTGCCTGATCTACTGCTCCATGAGAGGAAACATGAACCCCTCCATCCAAGGATTCTGCAGCGCGCTCACCTGGTCCCGTGGTTCTTCTCAAAGTAAGCAGCTCGCAGCCACACACTTTTCTTGCTCGGAAAAACTTGCAAGGCGTAAGCATAAATTGCTCGGGCACACTCCAAAGCATTGTGAGCAACACACTGAAGAAAATCAGATGGTAATTAAGTTAGTTTAGGGTTGGACTGAAATGAAGGGCATAATAGAATGACACAGGCATAATTCAACACAGACCAGAACAATTCTAATTAATATAGAAATTAGGGCATCAGAGGCAACGGAACAGTAATTTTCAGTTTTAGAAAATTCCTCATTGCTTCCTTTTTTATCAGAGCACAACTATCACTGGCCTTTCAGTGAGACTGACACACAGGCCAACTTGAAGAACTATCAAGACATTGTAAAGGCTCTCCAATGTTTGCACTTCATTTCTATAAAGGCAGAACTCGAAGCACCACAGCCTACGCCCACCTTCTGCAGCAAGCCTAATTCAAAGGCTGTTGAAATGAACACTTCTGATGAAATATGATTTACTTTTTAGTGTATATTTAAACTACCCCTGAAAAGCAAAGAAGGACTGGTAACACTTTTACAAAGTCCCCTATCTACTCTTGTAATAATTCTTGGGCTACAGTGCTCATGCTTTCAAACTCACACCTGGACTGCAATCTTTACTGACCTTGCAAAAAGGGCAGCAAACAATCCATCACAATCAGCAACTTTACGCTTAGGAAAAAACCCAGATCAGAAGGAAGCTGAACAACACACCAACCCCCAAGAGGCAGGTCTGCCTGCATTTGGCCAATTACATCCACTTTCACTGACAAATAAACATGTAATTTCCCAGGCATCAGTTCCACTTCCCCCAGTTCAAACTAAACAAAACAGCACAGCTGGCCATACACTGTCTGCATCTTCCATCCAGGTGTGTTTCCGATCTTCCTCCTCAATCCCAATCCCAATGACAGCTCTCATGATCGCCTGGCATGTAGCCACACTTCCAGCTTTATCACATTCCTCAGCATCCTAGAAACAAGAGCAGAGAATTGTTCCTTTTGAGGAACTGCAATAAAAGGCATCAGATTCTACAACAGCAATTCAAGTGCAAATACAAGGACACTGCGGGCAGTACCATATTAAAAACATTGCTTAATGATATCTTGACACTAATTAGTGAGACGACATCTACTCTGAAGATGCTGTAGCTGTTGAAACAACCATGGCATCCAATGAGAAAGAACGTGTGACAACTCATGAGCTTTCCTGTCTGGGAAGTCTCTTCTTACCATCCCACTGACTTTCCCTGGGTTGGGCTGAGCAGGGACTTAATGAAAAAGGAAAGCAGCAAAACTTTGAGAAGAAAGATTTTCAGGAGCAAAGTTACTGATCTCATTTCAGCTTTGGAATCATTCTCAAAGCTCAGAAAGGGCTAAACAGCTGAGATTAAACACACACTCAACTGCTGTTGAATTACAGCAAATTACACATGCAAAAAAACACATAAAATGCCTCACTGGGGGCTTAAAGCCTCTATCCTCCTTAAGGCAGCAGCTGCTTCAACTTGAAGCTGCTTGTTCTCCAAGACAGAAGGAAACCAGACACTCCTCAGCTGAGCACACAGCACTGCCCCAGGCTTCACTTAACCATGGACTTGGGCCTCCCCAGCGGACTCCGGAGTCTCGCTCACTGAATTTTCACGGGGGTCAGACCTCCACTGACAAGCCTACTGCAAAATAACCACTTCATAATACGGAGCACCAGGAGCCTTCAAATCAGAACTGAGAGCTTGGCTCTTCTGCGTCTCTAAAAGAGAGGAGGGAAACAAGTACCTGTATCCATTGCTCCCTGTTGATTTCCACACCGTTGGCTCTGAGGGATGTGATGGCTCTGTCGATGATTTTCTCCACCATCTGAGTGTTTCCATTGGCCTCCTCCAGTTTGGCCGCCGTAATCCAGATGTGACGATCCGTTGGAATGTTCTCCCGGGCTTTGTTTAGGACTTTACGAGCGTTCTCATAAGTCTCCAGTCTTGCCAGCGCAAGCCAAAGCTACAGAGCAACCAAGGATGTATATCAGATTAGAACAAGAAGATGGCAACGCCTCAGTGCAGCAGTATTGGCCCAGGAGAGATAAGCAGCTTTATGCAGTTTGCTGCAAGTTGGTAACCATCCTCATCATATAGATATTCCACAGCCTGCTTATACTACATAGAAACAGTATTTTCACAGTTTGCTACTATTCTTAAAAAGTTAAATCCTAATCATTATATTATCTTCTCTTTGTGGGGCTGCTGCACTAATATGTTCTATCTAGACCACCTTTTAAGCAGTTGGGCTTATAATGCTTGGGTTCCACGATCCAGAAGCAAATACCAATCCTTTAGGTTTCCTAAGCTGTACATATGCTAGTTTTCACAACTGCCAGGGCACTAAACATGAACGCAAACATGGCTAATGGGCTGCTGCAGGCACAGCAGTCTGCTGGCATAACATAACAATTACACAAGAAAATGAGGCGTATAATGACCACCAGACTATTAGCCCAGGAGAAAGAGAACACAGTCCACTACTCAGCAAGCCCTTCTGATGTCCTTCTGTCTGGTAGAAAACTCGGAGTGCTTTTTGTATCCAAAGCCTACCACTATCCTAAAACACTATATATTTTTTAAAAAAAAAACTTAAAAAAAAAATAAACAAAACCCTTACTTCAACACTAGTTGGACAGCATTCCACAGCCCGACTCAGCATGATCCTGGCATCCTCAGGTTCTTCCAGCTCCACTGCTGCCTTCCACAAACGCACCGAATTTGGAACATGCTCCAGAGCTAGAGAAGAATAAAAGATGTGTGAATCATGATAAAGAAGTTCACCAAATAGAGCTGTATTTTTTCAAGATGACACACTAAACATTTTAATCACAAAAAAAAAAGTAGATGAAACTTCCTGAAAAAGAAAAGGATGGAAATTATATTTTTCCCCAAACAAAAAAAACCCTTTTTCCTCTCTAGCAGTGACAGAAGAACACTGAAAAAATGCTCACTTAAAATATTATTGGCACCACTATTTTTAATAGCAGTATCTACATTATCTCATTTTTAATAGCAGTATCCACATTATCTCTTAGGGACTTTATCATATGAGAATTTTAAACCAGAAAATAAATGCTTAATAATTTTAATTGGAAACAGGTTTTGGTGAGCTAAGGGCTTTCCCCTGTACAAACTGCTATAAAAGGAAATTCTGTACCCTGATCAATATTTTAATTATGATGTTTTCTTAATACCTATCAATAAAAATAAAATAAAAATCTAAAGTATTAATCTTAATGACAATACAAGAAAAATATACCAGTCTCGTATAAAATCCCACATATGCAAGGGTTAAGTTCTACAGTACTCTAATACAAAATGACATTTTTTACAACTTCCATGTCTCAGGAAATGGCATTAAGAGGTATTACACATCCTGTACAAACAGGGCTCATCTGACAAATCTGTAAAATCCTTATTTGATCTGACATTTTGAAATATATGGACATATATGGATTATCAAAAATTGGAGAGGCTAATAATGTAGTGTCTCCCTTCAGAGAAAAAAAATGACAAAAAGATGTTTGATTTTTAACCAATAACAGCCCTGTTCCCAAATTGCTGAAATCATCTCTTCACAATCAAGTTTTCCTGTAAGCATCTGCTGACAGCTTAATGATTGTTGGTCTAGCAGCTTTCCAACAAGTTAGACCCACTACCCAAAAATAAAACTAAAGGAAGCATAAAAGCTTAAAGGTATTAAAGGTATCGCAGGGCAACTTGAAGAGCCCAGCCACAGAATTCCACATGTTCTCTCTGTAATCCAATACGGGGCCCTCTAACAAAGAGTCTTTCAGGCTTCTTTAATCTTGTCCAAGCATTTTCTGCTCCTGGCAGAAACTTCATTTTCGGTAGATTTTCCTAGAAGCGCTGTCCAAAACATCCAGCTCCAAGCAACGGCTCTCCTCAGCCTGCCTTTTCATAACCCTTTATCTTAAAGGGACATTGGAAAAAGAAACCAACTCTTTTTTAGCCCTTCGTTACCACAATTAGTCCGTATGTAATTAGTTTCGTTGCTTCTACTGTGGCGACACACAAGTGGGTCATAGTAACAGAGCAGAACATAGCCGTCTTCAAAAAGTGTAACTGCAGGACCACCAATACAGGTGTTAAGATGCAATTTTATATATTTCCAAATGAACTAGGCTTCTAAGTCAATGCTATTCCTTAATTATTGCTGCAATGGCTGAGGGACACCGAAACCCCGGGACTTTACAGAAACACATGGACTATTTACAAGGAGAATGCTCCAAGGAGTTGGGCATTAACGGTTGCAGTCCGCAGCAGCAGGAGGTTTTTCTGAAGCATTTTAAGTGAGTTATATCAGTCTGCAAGAACTTAAAGCCCCACTCAGCAGGACAAAGCATGTTTTCATAGATACATCCTTCAATTTCAACACCTCAGGATGTATTTTGAGGCACAGCTTGCTGCCTCTCTGGTGAGAGAGAGGCTTTTAAAACTCTAGAGGTTTCGCTAGATGGTAGGAATAGGCACAGGCCATGGCCAGAAGAGCAGGATAAATTATGGGAGACTGCACTTCAGTGATGCTACCTGGCATTCAGCCCTTTTTATTTTTGGATGAATACTGCGTTAAAGTGCCTGTTATGCAAGGCTATGCATGCAAATACCTTCAAACCATCAGATTTCTTGTATTTCCTACATAGTCTAGGAGTGCTATAAAGCTCATTGTTTAAACACAGAGAAATTAGGAACAGCATGATAAATTACACTCCATTCCACAAACAGAGTTGTCTCAAAGCTCACACAGAGAGCTCCTAAAACTGACACAAGGTGTCTTTTCTTAACACAATGTTTAAAGAAGAAGAACAGACTCAGTACTTCACACGCAAGATGCTTTCCTGCACAAGCCAGACTCGGAAATCTGTCTCTGCTCAAGTCTTTTTCTTGCAGAAGAACACACGGTTTCACAGCAGTAGTGACACTCCACAGAAGTCTGCACTGCTTTGCCAATGAAAACTGAAAATGCAATAGTTAATATCTGAACTCTCACAAGTTCAGGTGAAGCACCAGCAACCTCGACATGCAAACCTTTTATCCAAATGCTGATACACGCAATAAAGAGATAATTTCACCACAGATGAGCAATTTACATGAACTAGTAGGAGGTGGAAGGTAATTTACTCCCTTTGAAGCCAAGTCATTTAATACTGTGGACTGCTGCACACAGAAAATGCATTAAATCCAGGTTTTCTTTTCCCCATCTAGATTAAAGTCACTAGAAATAACTGATATGATTCAATAGGCATGAAAGATTTAAACTCTACCAATATGGGCAGAATAGCTTCAAGCAATCAAGGAACTGATGCTTTGAATCTGCAAGAAAGACCTGGATTCAGGGCAACAAGAGAAAGAGGTGTTTAAATAGAACATAGTTTTGGAAAAATGCTAAATTCCACAGAAGAGGAAAATTTGTGAGTGCAATAGGATAAAGGATGAAGGGGCTTTATGTTTTCCAAAAACTCAGTGTGAGAAGATAACTCCAACACCATTTTCCCTTATAGTATCACCTTTTAATTGCTTTCCTCTATCCCTCTAATTCTGCTCAAGTTGGAATTGCTTTTAGCAAATGAAAGAGCATTACGCAAATGTTTGGCAAGAGCAGCTTTATGCCCAGGAGTGCCACAAACATTGTAAAAACTCCAGTCCTTGACTCAACAGCATCAAGTGCCCATCACTAAAAGGCACTAAGCACTAAGGTGCTTACCAAGAGGGCAAAAAATAAAACACTTTTAAAACTTAAAGGCACATCCTGAACAATCTACAACATAATACTACAAGAGACAGACTTAATGAAGGTTTTATTCTCGCCATCTGCAGTTCTCACCTTTCCTGAGGACACGTTTCTTTGCACGGATGTCTGTCTCCAGCTCCGCTGCTCTTATATATATGCGGACAGACTGTGGGAGGTGGCGGACAGCTTGGGCCACAACAGCCTTCGCCGTATCCCCAGGCTGCAACCGAGCAGCTTCTAACCAAACATCTTCACTCTGCCAGGAAAGAGAAACAAGCCTCCTTTGTACCAAAGCAGACACTATGAGCAAAAACTTTAAATTAGAGCCTTTAGTTAAACCTGTTCATTTAATACTACGGATAATGGAATTTTATCAGGCTATACTTGATACATGCTTAACAGAGAGGCTGCCACTCATAACCATAACCTTCTCCTAAGGCAAGGATCAGCAGGGAAGCAAAGGAATTCTGACCTTGGGGCACATCTCCGTTCCTTTCATGATGAGGTTCCGAGCGACTTGGAGCTTGCCAGTGACCTCCTCCAGTCGGGCCGACGCGATCCAGGCTGGCGGGTGGTGGGGATTGGTCTCCCGGACAGACTTGAGGAGCAATCGAGCCTTCTTGATATCACTAGGAAAGGACAAGAGTCAAGCAGGTTGCAAACAGCTCTCCTGAATCAGTAAGTGCTCTACAGCGACCCTCAGATGCATAGTAACCAGCACTGCCAGCATTTTCCAGGCTTTCCCATGGTGATGCGTTATACACTACTGCAACGAGCTTATGAAGAATACAGATCAGCACAGCAAGGTCACAACAAGGACTGACTATCTGAGTAAGATTTTTTTTTCTTTTAAGGAATTACAGTTGGGCACTTGCAGTTGGAAGCCACTAAGCACAAATGTTGATGCCTAAACTTCACTTAAACCAACACTTGCACATATGGCTTTGACTTAAATAGCAATTCCTTATGCAAATAGGTGTCAGACTTCTAGTTACAGAAGTTTTCAGCACTCAGTAAAGCCTAAATTAGCTGTATGAACGTACAATAAAGCAGACTGTTTCCTGGCTGGCAGACAGCCACACATGGCCATCACTGTCTGGCATGTTAGTCCAGGGATAGCATGGAAATTACTCTCACAATTAACATATCCAGGTCAGATCCTAAATACATCATTTGAAAGCACATGCCATACCTCATGCTAAAAGAATTCATCCTCCAAAACTCATACTGCATCTCAAAAATTCACAGTATGCTGAAAAACATCTACTCAGATTTCCATTTATATGCAGAAGCACAGCTCTTCCTAACAGGCTAAATCGGCTAATCCTTCTTAAACTTACTTGATATCTCCTCCATGAGTGGGGATCATTGAATTCAAGTCCGTCAGATATCCTTTTGGATCCACTACAGTCTGGCCACTCACAGAGTCCGACACCTAGGAAAGTCAAGGCAGTGCTACTGAAACAGCCACTCACAGCATCACCATTTATCTGTGCACATTAAAGACATGGTTATCTGTTATCAAAATCAAGGAAGATTTTTATTGGTTTTATTAGCTTTGTTTTCACTTCTAAAATAGAAGACTAAGGTTAAGCATTTTGCATTCTGGATTGAAAATCCAGAAGACATGCGACGGCTAGCAGCCACAAAGAGGCCAAGCAAAACTATTTTTAGGCACAAATGAGCTATATTTCTTGAATCTAATGCCTCAAAGAATAGAAAGGTACTCTAAGACCTCAGAAACAGTTGCATACCATCAACTCTGGGTCATCAGCCTCAAATCCTACCTCCCAGTGTCCACCTTACCTGGCTTAGCCTCATATCCATCAAGGTGTTTCTTGCTTGACCAATCTTCCTCATATCCAATTCACCTGTCCCAGGTGTCATTAAGCCTGGTGTCATTCCTCCCGGATAGGGAGTATTCAAGCCCCCTGGATATGGAGTATTCAGGCCACCAAATTGCTGAAAACAAGAAAAATACATGTTCCAAACTCTCTTCTGTGATTTCAAGAAGAAATCAAGCTGTTGGCTGATCTGCTCCTACTGAGTGGCTAGAGGATATAGATGCCAAAATCCCACAGGGATTTCGGACTTCTGAAGATGGCCCTAATACTAATGACAATCAGGGCTTCCCTGAAACACTGCACGATTCTCACACAGGTGTTGCAAATTCACAGAGTATTAAACAAACTTAGTCCAGCCAAATATGTGATGAGAAAGTACAGGAAAGATTTAAGTACCAGCCTCTAACACAGCACATTTAAACAAGAACATCTATTAAGATTCACATGGACCCCTGGAGCCAATTCTGTAAAGGAGCTTCTTCTATAATCAGCCTGTGGTCAGACAGCACTGGACTAAATTATCTGCCTTGCTATCAGTTGAAAACCATTTTAGAGCAAACACCTGGGCAGAGCAAACCATTAAGGGAAGCTGAGCTTTATTTGCTGTTCCATGTTTGTAAATATCTCCAGCTACTGCAAAAAAACAGTGATTCTAGTCACTAAAGCTCACTAAATTATCACTCTATACCCAAAGAAAGACAAAAACATTTTCTTCTGTATTTAGCATGATACACTTCTTTTCCCCCTCCATCATCCTCAGGTTTTGTCTAGAAATGGGAATGTACAGAAAGATTCAAACAACTATAGGAATTTGACATCCAGCAGTAATTCCTCTGACAGCCTGACAAACTACAGCCACTTTGAGGGTCAGGTATCTGTTCTTCCAAATGCCTCTAATGAAAATTACACCTCAACCCTTCTCTTTAAATATAACTGGCCTCTTCATGAGGTTTGCTTTAATGCTCACCGTCTGGCGGGGGTCCACAGAGGTGTGATTCTCTCCTGACTGTAAGTGCTTTGCAAAGAAGCTATCGGGTACAGGAGTCAGCTTCTCGTAACGAGGATTCCTCTGACGCTTGTTCCTGGCGTCCCCAACTTCGGGAATACTTAGCCATTCCTCTTCTGTGACTTCTGCAAGTTTCCTCTATGAAAACAGGAGTTGTCAACATTATTCATTTTAGAAACTTGTTCCTTTTATTTCACTTGCTCATAATCTTTTTTTTTTTTTTTTTTTTTTTTTTTTTTTTTTTTTTTTTTTNTTTTTTTTTTTTTTTTTTTTTTTTTTTTTTTTCTGGAAGTCATTATACACCCACTAAAAGCGTTCAGGTCAAAGATGAGCTGTTCTTTAAAACCAGCATAACAAAAAATTCAGTGCATATAATCAGAATTTGATCTTAGTTCAGGCTGGGATTCCATACCAATTTTGTTATTAAACTCACTGTTACAAATACTCAGATTAATCTCGGTGCCTGCAGCACTGAACTCTTTATTCCCAAGTGTTACACAATAGAAACCAGGGATAGTTTTAATAATTTAATAATTTTATTTAATAGAAGACTTAAATTCAGGAGATTCTTCTCAACTATTATTTTAATTCTACCAAATTATCAGCCCTGCAAAAATGGGGGCTTAAAATCCTCCTGGGGACTAATTAGAACAGTCACAGTAAAGTACAAAACAAAAGCATATTATCAAAATTTGCATGGATTCCATTAATTTGTTTATCCACATAAATAGTGCTCAGAATCGCTGCATTTTCACATGCCTCTACAAAGTAGCTAATGAAACATCTACTTCTATCAACTCTGAACACAATTTTGAATACGACTACAGATAAACACAATATTGCTTTATTATTTACTGCAAAATCCATTAATTCGTTAATTAAATGAAGACCATCAACTGTACTAGCTACAACTGTTGAAGAACATCTTTTTTTCCAAACAGAAAAAAAAGTTTTAATCTGAAGAACAACAAGCTACTTGCTATCTAACAAAGAAGGTCTGCACAAATAAATGCAGAATGTGCATCCATCTCACATAAAGCCAGAAGATAACTCAGTTCTTACTTTCAAGTCTGAGAACTGCTGCTGAATTTTGGGCCGTTCCATACGGTATTTTTCTATCTCCTCTTTCTCTCGTTGTTCCCTTAGGAAAAGGAATACTGAAGTTATGCTCAAGTTAACACCATGCAAGTCTTTAAACAAAATGCTGCTACTGTAAAAAATGTGTTTGATGAGAAGGTATTAGAAATACACATATTATCTCAAGTTTATACTATCATCATCATGATGGCAAATTACATATCAAACAAGACAATAGCATAGTGTGAAAACAAACATTTGCAACAAAATGAACTTCACTCTTTAACCTCCACTTACCCGCAGTCCAAGTAATAAACTTTTTTAAATGGCACTCACTGGTTTACAAGACATTTGCACTAGACGACTTGCACAGCAAATTCCAGCATGCCGTGCATTCTGTCAGAAACATTAGCTCAGCATCTTCCTAATTAGTTACAATGAAGCAATCCAATCAAATTTACCACTGAGGAAAACGGGTAATGAGCACTAAGACCAGGTGAAGCTGTGTCAAATATGCATGGTTTCTACAGCAACAGTGCCTACAGTAATGCATTAAAACAAACAAAAACAGCAAATGCTTCTGAAAATATATTCAGTAGATAAGTACAAAGCGTGAGCTGAAAAAATGGAACTAGAAGAAAACTCTGAAACAGAGTAACTAAGAAACAGAGGCTAACTCAAAAACACTTCTTTCCAGGGCTGGAACTAATCCTACCTTCTTTCTTTTCTCCGTTCATCCATCCTTTTATCCAAAGCTGCATAAATAGCATCTGCTTCCTCATCGTCTTTTTCATAGGGACCGCTTGAGAACAGACTCCCCGCGTATCCATTGAACTAAGAATAACACAAATAAAATCCCAAAACCTCAGTTTAGAGCTCTTTTCATGTACCAAGCACAGACAACAGCCATTCACAGCAGAGAAAATGCACAAGCCCACTATTTATATCAATGCTGCATCACACTAGACCATCCCTAATGCAAACAATTTTCCTTGTGCTTATTCACCCACATCATTTTAACAGCAAAACTTTCCACTACACGATAAACAGGATCCCAGTTTATAAAAGCTATTTTCTTCCATTACCCTCCAAATTTTACTACTGAAACCAAACAAAAAGAACAACAAAACAGTTAACAAACCAATGAGGGATTTAAACACAAGAGACTACACAGACCACATAAAGATGTTGGTCAAAGCACAAAAGCTTAGATTTCATTTTTGTAGGAGCGTAAAAGATACATCCCACAAAGTACGCAGACTAATACTGTATTTATGGATTTCTTCCCCAGACTCGCAGGGCTCTGTATATATAATTAAACCACAATATATGGATGATGGCCAAAAATCTGCGAGTATTATGTCACTATGTATACTGGGGTCCCAATAAAAAGGAAAAATAGAAAAGGAAGTGCTGTTGTCTGACGAGAGGAATTCTGGCCTTGTGTTTTCAGCTAATTCAGGGCTCCACAGCAAGAGAGCAAGGAGGTATCGGCCTCCTCTTCCACTAGGGGACAAACACCCGAGGGATGATTAACCCGTCACCTCGTCGTAATTGGTGTCGTTCAGGTCTTCGTCGTCGTCATCAGCCGTCTGGTTCTTCTTCATCTGATCGCCCACGGTTCTCTTGCCCGGCGGCGCATGCCGGTCGTCCACGGGGTCGTTGGCATCGCGCGCGGGGCCGATATCGGAGCGGGTGGTGAAACCTGTGGCTCTGTGCGGACAAAGCAGCAACCGCGATTTAGGACGAGGCGATACCCACAGAGGCTGCTCCAAGTACTTAGAATATGACGATAAACACAAAATCCTTTCATGGGCAGGGACGGGGTCACCCCATCCTCGCCCCTTGAGTTCTATGAACCAACGGGGCACAAAACCCATCGGGAACAACTATCCTCTGGAGAAGATAACTTTATTTATGGGATTATTGGAATCTTCCGTGCTCTCGCACCCAGGGCCATGCTTCCTTTTAAATCTATTACCAGGATGCAGCAGGAAAGGCAACAGGGGCTGCAAGGCACCCAAAACCGAGACAGGAGCAGCTCGAGAGCCCCAAATTCACCAGCGCTCCCCAGGGCCCTGCCTATAGGATCCATACGTCCCAGTGCACAGGCCCGAACCGGGACGGGCGCACACGAGCTATAAGGAGGTGCAAACCGGGCTGAAAACTCGGCGGCACCGCGTACAGAGCAGCTCCCGCCAGCACCGGCTCAACCCGCCGCCCCCGGGGCCCAACCGCAGCGCCGGGACGGGGCGGCCATGGCGGGGCCGGGAGGGAGGCGGCCCGCGGGGGTCGCGGCCGGCCGCGCGGGGCCTCACCCGCGGCCCAGCCCCGGCACGTAGCCCAGGGGCGCGGGCATGCCCAGGAACGGCTTCTTCTTCTTGTTCATGGCGGCGGCGGCGGCGATGGCGGCGGGAGGAGGCGAACGGGGGAGGCGCCGCCGGAAGTCGCCTCACGGCCGCGCGGGGCGGGGCTACCCAGGCGGCCCGCGCGGCCGGAAGTGCTGCGCGACACTTCCGGGAAGGTGAAGGCGGCACCGCCCTCGCCCCTTGGTGCCGCGGGGGGGGGGGGTCCCCGCGGTCACCCCGCGCGCATGCGCACACCTGCCGGCACCTGCGTGCGCTCGTGTGCGCATGCGCGGCGAGGCGCACGCCCCGGGCACGTGCACACCCGGGCGCGCGCACGCGCACGAACGCGGCGAGTGCGCAGGGGGCTGCGCGTGCACCCTGCACGCGCGCGTGCACGCGTGTGCAAGCAGCATGCACACCCGCGTGCACCTGTGTGCGAGCAGCGTGCATACCCGCATGCACATCTGTGCGTGCACCCTGCACACGTGCATGCACGTGCATTGCTGTGCAAGCAGCGTGCACGCCCGCATGCACATGCGTGCATGCAACCTGTACACCCGCGTGCACGTGCAGGTGTGTGCAAGCAGCATGCACACCCACATGCACGTGTGTGAGAGCAGCATGCACACCCGCATGCACATCTGTGCGTGCACCCTGCACACGTGCATGCACGTGCATTGCTGTGCAGTGTGCACACGCGCATGCATGTGCACTCCTATGCATGCTCCATACACACCTGTATGTACATTAACTCCTGTGCATGTCCTGTGCACACCTGCATGCACATGCACTCCTGTGTGTACAGCCTGCGCACCTGCAGGCACATGCATGCGTGTGCATGCACCCTGCGCACTTGCAGGCACATGCACACTGATGCATGCATCACATGCACACACGCACATGCATACACATTCATCTCACCATGCTTGCACGAGGTGCACTTGCATGCATATGGACACATGTCTGTATGGACATGTGCATGCACATACATATATGTGCACGCTGCAGAGGTGCATGCGCTTCTGTACACTCTTCCTTACACATGCACATACACGCCTGCTTGTAAACCTGCTTCCTTGCATGCAGGGTCACGCCAACCAGCACATCCTTTTCTTCACCTATAATACATGGGAAACCCGAACAAAAGGGGCGCATGTGCGTTCAGTAAATCACTAAATCAGTGATTTTTTTTTTTTTTTTTTTTTTTTTTTTTTTTTTTTTTTTTTTTTTTTTTTTTTTTTTTTTTTTTTACAAACTAGCAGCTTCCTCTCGGCATTCACGATTCCCAAGCCGAGCAGATGGCGCCGGGCTGGTTTCCCGCTGCAGCTCCCGCGTTTGCTGCGCTGGGAGACGGGGGCGGGATGTGAGGCCGGACCCGCTCCAGCGCCGATGCTGGAGAGCAGATAACAGGGATTATTACTGGTCATTACTGAGGACACGGAGCAGAACCGAGTGGAGCCGGTGTCTCTATCAGCAGCAGAAGCCAAAAACTTGGGGAGAAAGGAGCCAGCGCGGGCTCAGTGGGATGCTGAATCGGCTGCGGATTTGGGGAGAAAGGTGACAAAGCTGGAGCTTGGATGGGCACGGGTGAGGGATGGGGACAAGGGACATCCTAGAGGCAAGATTCGCTTGTGGATCCCTTGGGAAAAACAGAGTTTGGCTCCCAAAATGCAAGGTTTGGTGGTCTGGGATGGCCGGAGGTCCCTGTGCTCCCTGTTCCTCTCCAAGGCTCCAGCAGCTCCCAGGGAAGCGCGGAGCAGCTGCGGGAAGGGCCCCTTTGCATGCCAGCGGGCAGCCCTGCCCCCACCTCCGAGCTCCGGCTATTTTGGGATGTTGCCGGCAGGATCAAAACCGATAATAACGATAATGACAAACGAGCATCGCGCGGGGGAGGCAGCCGGGGCGGCCGCGCAGGGCGGCAGCTGCCGCGCGTCCCGGCCGCTGCAGCGCAGGGCCCCTTCTCTGGCACCACGTTGAGACCAGGCCGCAGAAATTCCCTTTCTTCCAGGCATGATGCACGGCCATGGCCAGGGGGAACACCAGGAAAAATGTCCGGGCACGGGAACTGCAGAGGTCCGGCTTTCCCAGGCCTGGGAACTGCAGCTATCCGGTATTCCTGGGCATGGGAACTGCAATGGTCCAGCTTTCCTGGGCATGGAAATTGCAATGTCCAGCTTTCCTGGGCATGGGTAGCACAGCAATCCAGCTTTCCCGGGCATGGGATTCACACCAATCCTGCTTTCCTGCGCATGGGAAGTGACAAGGAAGAAGCCAACAGGGACAGCTGCATGTGGCAGGACCCCGACCAGACCCCATCCCAGCACGGATGCATTTCCTGCTCCGGTCCAGCCGGAGCAAAGCCGCGCTCCGGATCCCCCGTGGTGGCTGCATGAGCCCCATGGAACTCATCCCCATGATGCTCATCCATGTCCCTGGCTCCATGGGGCTCATCCCTGCACCGGCAGCTCCGGCTACGCTCACTCCTGACAAGCTCTTTCCAAGCCAAGCGGCTGCTTTGCCAAGAAATAAATTCTTCACTGAACTTAGCACTTTTTCTGTTCATAAAATATCCATGAGCACAGTGCAGCTTCCTCGAAAATCTTTTTCTTCTTCTTACTGGAAAGAATTAAGGTATTACTTTGCCTTTTTTTATTATTATTATTATTCTTACTATAAATGGATGCTGGAGCTGGGAAACGTGAATCACGCTGCTCCGCTGGCAGCCGCCGGCGTTTGCGCGTGGCCTCCGGCGGGATTAAGTCGCAAATTTACAATTCAGCTCCGGGAAACGATATTAAAGAGCGTCTGCACCGAGAGGGAGGAGGCGACGGGGGCCGCGCTCCCGAGTAATTACCGGCTGCGTCGGAAGCAACACGGCGAGCAAGGATGCAATTGGAAATATGTCTCTATAAAGCTCCAAAAGAAGGAGCTTCCTCGTCCCCAAGTGCCCGCCGTGTCCTGGGGAAGAGCTGGGAGGTGTTTGGGAGAAGAGCTAACAAGTCTGGAGCGCTGCCGTGCCAATAAATCCTCTTCCTTGCCTTGCAGGGGGATATATTCCCCTTATATATTTAGATGCATGAATAAATACGGAGGTGTATTTGTCACTGGGATGATGCCGGGTGCAGGGTTGAGTTTGGCAGCGCCTGGGCCGGCTGCCACCTTGCAGCAAGTGGCATCAGTGTGAAAATGAAGTGTTTTTGGACTGGGGGAATTTTTTTGCGGGATACATCCCTGCCCTGTGCAGCTGCATCCGTGCTCCATAGGCAGGAGTTCCGCTTGCAAGCGGCAGCGTCCAGCCGGCCGGGATTGGGAATCGGCATCGGACACCTGGATCATGGCGGGATTTGCACCGCGCTCCCTGGAGGTTCCTCCGGATGAGCGAATCCACGGGGGAATTAGCCGCTTTTTTTTTTTTTTTTTTAAACCCGGTTTAACCGCTTCCTCGGAGCGCTGCGGAGCGCGGGGCTGAACCAGCCCCTGTGCCCAGGGATCCTGGCCCTTGGGGGCCCCTGCCCCACGGCATCGCCCCGGCAAAGCGGCCCCCCGAGGCAGCCCCGAGCTCTCCAAGCAGCACCCGGGTTTGACTTCACCCTGTCATTTAGATCCTGCTTCTGTTTCTAAAGGAAAGGCCATTAAAACATCCAAAGGCAGCCCGAAAGCCGGCGCGTTTGTTCCATCCTGCAGCGCAAAGGGCTCCTTCCTGCGGTGGCGGCTGCCCAGCAGCCCCAAACCACGATGGTGATGCTGCAAAACCCATCCGAGGGCTGCGATGCTGGAGGAGAGAGAGGGAAAAGGTGCATTTGGGAGCGGGAGACCTTAACCGGGTGGCCATTCCCTTCTGGGGCTCCTGGAATGGCAGAGAGAAGCAGGAAGGATGCGGGAGGGATGCAGGAGGGACGCAGGAAGGTTACAGTAGGGATGCAGGTGCAATGCAGGAACAATGCAGTAGGGATGCAGGAAGGATGCAGGAGGGATGCAGGAGCAATGCACAAAGGTTACAGTAGGGATGCAGGTGCAATACAGCAGGAATGCAGGAAGGATGCAGGAGGGATGCGGGAGGGATGCAGACGCAATGCAAGAAGGTGCAGGAGCAATGCAGAAGGGATGCAGGAAGGATGCAGGAGGGATGCAGGAGGGATGCGGGAGGGATGCAGGCGCAATGCAAGAAGGATGCAGGAACAATGCAGTCAGGATACAGGAAGGATGCAGGAGGGATGCTGGAGGGATGCAGGAAGGTTACGGTAGGGATGCAGGTGCAACGCAAGAAGGATGCAGGAGCAATGCACAAAGGTTACAGTAGAGATGCAGGTGCGATACAGCAGGGATGCAGGAGGGAAGCAGGAAGGATGCGGGAGGGATGTGGGAGGGATGCAGGAGCAGCAGCCGCAGGGCCGAGCAGCAGACCCACTCTCCCTTTCCCTTCAACATCCCCGTGTGGCCACGGGTTCCTCTTCCAGCCCTGCACATCACACTGGTTTCCCGGAGGCGTCAGCACTCCTCCGCTTTCTGCATCCCCGAAACGTCCCCAGCTGCATCGCCGTGTTTAGAGGGGGAACGTCACGAGATGCTCAACCACAGGTGGGATTTAGTCCCAGCGCCGAGGTGGGATCCTGCAGAGGGAAAGCGGGAGCCTGTGAGTGCCCGGATGGCACAGACCGCCCCGGCTCTCACCGGGCACAGCAGCCGTGAATCTGGGGGAGAATAAGACAAATTGCAGAGCGAGTGCAGCACAGCACAGCTCTCCAGCCCTCTCCAAGTTGTCCCAGCATGCTGGGATAGCAGGTTGGCATCAAATCCTGCCTGATGGCCCTGCTTGCGAATGGGCATGGGGAGAAAATGCTGAGCCTTCTATCTACACACGCTGGAGCTTTGCTGGAGAAGTGCAATTGCTACTGGAAAAATCAGGGGAAGCAGAGCCCGGCAACGGCGCAGCACTTATTTTTAATAACAGCTTGGCGTAATCTGCACACATTCTTCAAACAGCGTTAGCCTTTTCCTGCCAAGAGCCCCGCTTAACCATATTTCTCTTGGAAGATTTCTGCCGCGGCTCTCAAGCTCTGTGTGTGTCGACAGGGACATAAGACCTGGGAATTTAAGAGTAATGGAAAATTGGCGCTTTCTTTATTGCCAGGCTTCGGGGGGCTGCAAGAAGCAGCATTGCCCAAACTTCTCTCTCGTAGCGGCAGGAGCAGCCGAGGGTTCTGCAGTGCCTTCTCCTCTTCCCGCCCGTGAGATGGTGCCGTGTTATGTGTTCATGGATGGGCAGTTTCCATAGGAGCTACAGGCGGGATTGATGCTTGGAGAGGTCTGGGCACTGAACGTGGCACCGGGCTGGGTTCTCGGGTACCGGGATCGCTCTGAAGCAGCTCCCGAACGAGGCCGGGGAACCCAGCGCCGGGCTGCTTGGAGTGGCTTTGGGATCCCATCCGGGATCCTTGTATCTGATTTATTAACCGCAAGGTGCAGCATTTTGGAAAGCGCTGCGGATTCGGGTTGCAGCTGGATGCAGGCAACTCGCAGGGCTGCGGCCCCGGGGCGCACACGTGTCCCGGACACTCGTCCTGCTCCGTCCTGCCTCCGCGTCGCGGCCTCGCGCCGGAGCCCCGTGTCACCCGTGCGGGGATTAACAGCCCTGCGCTGCCCCGTGCAGGGAACCGCGGGGAAAGTCTGCAGGTCCCCGGACTGGGAAGTCAAGAATTTATTGATTTCAGGATAACGAGACCCTTCGGGGGGGTGGGGGTGTCTTTGGTGGCCAAGGGGTCCTTGTTTGCCGCTGCGGCTGAGCTGCTGTGTGTGCCCAGCGAGGTACCGGACACGCACGGCAGTGCCCTGCCAGTCCATGGGGACGTGCAAGAGGAGCCTGGGATGTGCACCAGGACCCGGGATGTGCACCGGGATCTTGGGACACGTGCACTAGCACCATGGATGGTGCACAAGGACTCTGGCATGTGCACCAAGACCTTGGCCATGTCCCAGGACCTCATCATGGCCATGCACCCTGATCCTGGGACATCCACCAGGATCCCGGGACATGCACAAGGATCCCGGGTGCGCCAGGACATGCACCAGGACCCAGGGACGTTCACCAGGATCCTGAGACATCCACCAGGATCCCGAGAGATGCACTAGGATCCCGGGACATTCACCAGGAACCTGCGACATGGATCCCAGGATCCCGAACATGCACCAGCATCCCAGGACACGCACCAGGATCCCGGGACATGCACCAGGACCCAGGGACATTCACCAGGATCCTGAGACATCCACCAGGATCCCGAGAGATGCACCAGGATCCCAGGACATTCACCAGGAAACCGGGACATGCACCAAGATCCCGAGAGATGCACTAGGATCCCGGGACATTCACCAGGATACCGTGACATCCATCAGGATCCTGGGACATGCACCAGGATCCCGGGACACGCA
>VZSG01001266.1:0-15159 GCA_013398315.1 Nothoprocta pentlandii
AAAAAAAAAAAAAAAAAGCAACCCGAGGAATCACATACCACATACCAGAGTTACAGTCCGAAAAATGGCATGGAAATGTTGCAACAATTAGGTTTTTCTTCCCCCAACATGCCCTTTTTCTTCTGAAAATGGAGGAGGAAACAGCAAAGTTTCAGCCTGTTTCTGGGGAACATATGGACTCCAGTATAATTTGTTATCAGACCCTGCTGTGCTGACTAACGTGGCATTCAATTACTCTGCAGTGGGGTTTTTAAGATGTTTTATCGTGTTTAAGGGGCAGGAATGAGGCTTCTGCACAAAGCTGCTGTCTCGTTCCTTGTGAGCAGACTGGGAATAGTTTTTTTTTTTTTTTTAATGTCTCTACTTCATACATATGAAAAGTGGGAGGGAATATGGAAAAAAATATCCTAGTTATGTAAGCTGGAAACAGAGCATCTGACTCAGCAGAAGGATTTTTCTGTTATGTTGCTTGTCAGACCTGTTTCTTTGGTATTAAAGGCAGAGTGCTGAAAGGCACTTACGCTGCCCAAAATAGTTCTTTTCATATCATTTAAATTACCCAGAGCTAATGAACAAAAGTGTTGGTTTCAGTCCACTACCCTCCAATAAAAAAGGCAATTAATATAACTTACTTAACACTGTGCAGTCAAGTGCAACCACATAATTACATAAAGAAGAAAAAAATCCCCAAACTTCATAGAAGTTTAAGCTACCTAATTATGCACTGTTATAGGAAAGCATATTGTTAACCAGTACAGTTTCCTCTCCTCTGCACCGAGGAACACAGGCAACAGCCAGAAGAAAAATGGAAAAAAAATCATTTGGTCAAAAGCAAAAATAATTAGCATATGTTCATGATAACAGTAAGAGTGGGATGTTTGCAGAAGGTGACACCCAAGAAATATCTGCAAATGACTTTCAAATGAGACTCACCTTGAGTCAGTGGAGTTGCTGAATTACATGGCGGGAAGACAAGCATCTAACAGAAGCTTTTATTTGGAAAAAAAAAAAATGCAAGATTTTTAAACTCCTTTGATTGCACCTGAAAACTGCATTTCTAAAATGGTTCCATGCCAGGAGACAAACAACTCTCTCAGTTGCTTCAAATACACAACACACAAAATCTTATCATTTATGAGCTCTTTGGCTCCTCTACATACAAAGTTAGCCTGCCGACCAAAAAAAATAACAATTATGAAGTCGCTTTCCTTCTCTACACCGCTGTGTGATACGAGCTAGGCACTTAAACCAGTTGCTTAAAACTAATTTTTGGAACTGAATTACAATGCAGAATAAAATTGCATTATCTGTGCAATCAGGACTTTGACATTTTAGATGAAAAGTATTAAGGATGGATCTGTCCCCAAATCCGCTTCCGTTTCTGTTGTCTACCTGCTCATCTCACACGACAAAGGCACTTTCCTACGGCAGGGAAAACCACTAAGCTCATCCTTGCACCAGCAGAGGAGGTGGGGAGTGAGCACTGAGACCAGCCTGGGTCCACGTTGTAAATGGGAGGAAAATAGAGCAAGCACTTGCCTGCCCACTGTACCAAATGAAGCTGAAGTCCCCAGATTAATAAGTGATTGTAAAATTAAAGTCTTTACAAACTGAAATATACATCTTACAAACTGAAATATACATCTTACATCTCTTTTTCCTGGATTAAAACATCAAAAAGGCAAATTGATTATCTGTGATCTTGTTCAGACGTGTATACAGCAGAGGTAGATCAGCACTAAAATCTCTGTATTTGCCTCACAGGTCTCCGACCCTTGCACTAAGGGAGCTGCAGCGGACACAGAAGTCCCAGTGCCACAGCCCAAGGACGGCTCTTTGGTTTGTTTTACCTCTATTGTTTGTTTTGTCACCAGAACTCTCTCTTGGAGAAGTGGTGTAACTTATCTGTCTAGTCCGTGTTTCCTGTCTCTGATGAAGATGTCTTTTCCCTGCATAAATACTAGACACCCATTAGTTCTCCAAGACACTATGAGGTCACTTTCACATCCCCATCTGGGGCTGCTCTTGCTTCTTCTGGGCTATTTTATAAGATAGCTGCAGTTCTGAAGCTTATTCTCTTTGCTTGCAGGTTGCTGATCTCTTTGCAAGGCTGGAGCAGACAGATGACTCCAGTGCCATACAGCTGTGCCAGACAGAGGTACCTCATTCTTCATCCTGTACCCTTTCTTGGCAATACGGGCTCCCTTATTTCTTCAAAGGCTCTAGCACAGGTCAAATGAGCAGCAAAGCAGAGCCACAGCTGCCTGCTGGGCTAGAAAACTGTCTTTCTCATGCCTAGACTCAAGTTTTGCAGCTGCGACACACAAACCTGGCCTTCAATCAAGGCTTTTGAAGTGCACCTGCAGGCTGCTTGCGTGCACAGGCGCTGTACCCGGTGCATAGTGTTTCTTCTGAAAGAAACACGGGCAGCTTCCCACCATCCTGCCTGGTCCAGTTAATACAGAGCCACGCTCGTGTGGCCACTCAAGGCAAGAGGCCCTGGCTGCTGTTACTTACAATGTGCCCAGGGTCTGTTTGCACAAAAACAATCCTGCTTCTCCCACTGGCAAAGCAGGCAGCATTCCTACCACGTGTGGGCACAAATCATGCCTTTAGCCAGCTCTGGCACTTGCTTACAAGCTGAGCTGTCATCTGTGGGCATGTTGGCGTATTTATGTAGACACCAGGATTGTCCTTTCTTTCTCTGTTAGAAGAGCTGCTCCTTTCTAAAGACAAGCAATTTTGGAAGTGTATTTGGTGATGACTGTTGCGTGTTGAAATGGGTCACAATTCTGGATTTATGGTAGGCAGCAGTTCTCAAAAATGAGCAGTGATCATTCTGTGGAACAGGGGAATTACCATTTGGTAAACTCCTGTGAGGAGATTTACCAGAAGAGATATACACTTCTAAAACAGACATTTAATTGATGTTCTGTGGCTTGTATCTTGCCCTCTGACTGTGAACACATGGGGCATGACATTCAATGTCTAAATGAGGGAATATCTGAGATCCAGATGCTTTCCTACAACATACTCTATTTTTAATCTTGGTCTCCTCAGTCTTTTTCCACCCAGGACAGAACATCACAGGACTACTTCGCTTGCTGTGGCAGGATGCAAATTGGCAATGAATTTTGTACCATATGGCAAGACAGGACATGTCTGCAGAGCGAAACAGGGGACGCTGCATCCCCAGAGATGAGATGCTGCATCCCAAGAGCACCACTGAACATCTTGCAGACATCCCTGCCAGGGCAAGAGCATTTGAATGTTCACTGCACAGCCAAGAACATCTTTGTGGTGCAATTCAAAGCACTTCTGCTTACAATGTTACTGAGCTGTGTGTGGTACGTGAGGTATTGACTATGATTAAAATGTCATCTCTGCCCATTTTTACCCAAGAAATTTTACCAAAGAGATTTTGTCCCAGCTAGAGCCAAACAGACCTTTTGTGCCAGTTCACTTTGTTAGCTGCCAAGCCTGATGTAAACCTGTTGTGATCTCCTCACAGTCCAACAGTTCTCACCTTCCCAGGCTCTCCAAACCTGGCACTAACACAAGGATTTTGACTGCGACAGAAGGGGCAGGTTCCCAAGTGCTGCTCCTCCTGCTTTGATTTCACATGGATGAAAAAGAAAAACAATTACCCAGTTTCACATTGCTGAAACTGTAGACTGTAGGGTCTAAATCTTTGCCAATTAAATGGGTGCTGCTGCTTGCAGCTAAAGATAACAACATTGTAGTGAGGAACGAGGCACTCGGTGACTGTGTGGCACACCCCAAAATGCAGTCGGCCTCCTATTACACAAGCTGCAACACCACGTAGTGCACGAGCAGCTCCACGGCTGCTCCTTGGGCTGCCACGTGCCCTCTGCACACACACAGCCTGTGCTGCCTCGCTGCTCACTCCAAGAGCTCCAACACCTTGTCTAGGAAGTTGCACTCCATGAAGCACCTCCTCGGGGCATCCCTGATACGCTGCCTTGGGTGACACACTTCATTTTCTCACTCACCTTCGCAGGACTATTGATGTGTTGTGATGAGCCACACATTCAGACAGGCTCCTTACCAGTGATATAACATAACTCCCTTCTCAGACATATATGAGCAGCTTTCAAGGGTTTCTTTCCACTTACAATGGTGTCTGGACTAAAAAAGATGTGCTGCTGAGGACAATTTTATCATTACGCCAGCACAATGCAGTTCTCCAGTAGCGGAAGCCTTTTGTGGCCTTCCCTAAGCCTTTGTCAGCGTAGCTGCATCTGTCAGATATGCCTTTATTCTCCAAATGTTTAATATGACAAAGCTTCCCAAAGAATGTGTTTTCTGAACATCTTATTAGGAATGTCAAATGCAAAATCATCAAATTTTAAAATTACTCTAAAATCACCAGAGAAGTATATACAAATAAATATATATAGAGAAATATAAACACAGAGAAAGATACAAGTTATAACCTTGAAATAACTTCACAAGTGAATCTATAGATCAGTACTGCCCATCCTATGAATCAAATGAATTAGCTCTCCATGCTCATTCCAGAACCTGGGTTTGAAAAGTCTCTTGTGTGTCTGTGTTACAGTTAAATAGGACAGTCTGAATTATTTTGTTTGCATTGGGGTAACTTGAGACTGCATATTATACTTGAATCGTGTTTTCAATTGTGTTTTTAACTCCCCATGAGGACTACAGATTTCCCGTTTAAAGAAAGCCAACATTTTTCCACAGACATCAGTTTTAGGTTAAAGAAACAAATTTTGTTATTCTGCTGTAATTGCGGCGGTTGGCCATAACAAACACAGAACTGCTGTCCAGGTAGTAGCTTTCAAGGACATCTGGTAATATACAGAATAAGGTAATTCACTGATTTGGTTGGGAAATATTAATATGCCTTTCAGTTACAGTTTTTCTTCTGTAGAGCCAGAGAATTAGTATTTTTTGGGTTTCTTTTCCCCCTATTCCTATAGGATTTTGCATCTTAAGTATCGTTTCAACAGGAGTGCTTGCGATTTCTGCTTCAGTGCCAGTTTTAAGATCTTGATATGTCACAATCCACCATGGCTAAAAATGCAGCAAAATCAACAGCCAAAACCTGAGCCCCAGAGCATCATAGAGTGGCCGGAGGAGATTCTCACCTAGAGAAACTGAAGAATCACAATTTTGATGCACAACAACCACCTCAATAACAGCTCTCAAGGCTCAACACTGCACGATTGCCTTGTTGCAAATTAAAAGTTTGCCCACCTATAAGAAATAAATGAATATAAATAATATCTCTTGCAATGGTGCGTAGCCACCAACGTTTTTTCAGGGTTTTCCTGTCCTGCATCTGTGTGCTGCCCAGGGCCAGCTCACCTCAAATGACCTGCATGCCTAAGCCTGTGTGTATATCTGCACATCTACATGCATGTAGTGCAGTCCTATCATCCCCTCTCTGCGAGTCGAGCAACAAATTCTCAGCACATGCTCTTCCCATTCAAAGGCCCACTTTTGTCTTGTGGTCTCACCAAACATCCTCCCTCCCCGCATCTTTGTATGTGGCTGTTGCTCAGACAGGAACTGCCTGGGTCCGCAGCCTGTTAGCGTATCGTGCAGCTCTTTTATCTCCCTTTGGCATCTCCCTGCCAGCGCACGTCTCGCAGCGGATTTTCTGGGACTGCACAGGGGTTGCAGAGCCATGCAAAACCTTTTCCCTGCTTCTTTGCTCGCTGCTTGCAAGATCTTGTTGCTCTCTGCTTTCATCCTAACATCTCCAGCCTCTTTTCTGAGCCCTGTGCTATGTCCTCACCCGCTGCCTTTGCAAGCACGTGGCCTGCAGCCAGCAGCACTGCTGTTTAAAATGGCACTTCGAGACGGTCTCTGCCTCGAGGCTTGCACCCTCCTGCCTCCCCATTGCTTTGCAGGGCCCTCATGACCTGCATGACCAGGACCCTTCCTACCGGCTGCTAGTAGCAGAGGTGGGGAATGGATCCACATCTGCTGCACCCCCATCCGAAACCTCAGCCGCAAGGCCTCCCTGCCGCTCTCTCTGCCGCTTTTCTTTTCGAGCCTGCAGCACTTTCAGACCTGCAACACATCCTCTGCAAAGCTTCAATTCAGAATGAGCCGTGCAAAGAGAAATCCGTCCCCAAGGGTGCCCTCGCCCTCCCCAGCCGCCTCCGGAGCAGGATGGAGCCGTGCGCGCTCCGCGGCAGCCTACACAGCAGCAAGGCTGCAGGAGCTGTTATTTTAGCTTCCGAGGAAAGGAATCACTATAGCAACCAGCACGGCCAAATGGCTCTTTGGCTGCTACCGAGATACAAACAACTTGCGTACAGAGGCGTAGCTGAGACAGGCTGCGCCGCGAGCGGCCTCGCGGAGCTGCGATTTTTCCGGCGAGCTTTAGAAGCCGTGGGTAACCGGCTCCGGGTAAACGGTCGCCAGGATTACAGCAAGCAATTGCTCCGTGCCAGCTCTTAAAATAACCCAGTCGATGGCACAGCATCGTTTGCCCCTGTTGAGATGAAGCACGAAACGGTGCTGGCCCCGTTTGGGGCTGGCACGCTCGGAAGCGCCCAGCAAAGCAGAAGATGAAGACAAGGAAAACAGTGGGGAAAACATCTCCCCTTTGTTCTGTCTGCGGATGCAAACTCCCCACGGCCTTCTCAGGCTCCCACAACGTTTTTTGGAGAAAAGGGATTTAACGACAACCTTGCAATACTGCAGAGTGTAACAAATCACTGTTTATACAGAAAGAAAATCGCCCCCCTTTCTGTGCCTGGTGCAGCCGCAACAGAGCCCACATGCAACCTCAGCGAGCGCATTCCTGCTGCCTCGCTGCGTCACCAAATAAATAAGCCTCTTGGGCAACTGCTCACTGTCATGGTTGGCCATTGCTTAACTCACGCAACCGCAGTGTTTCCCTCTGATGCTGACATCAGATGCTCTTCTTGCTGGGTTCTCCATGCAAAGCAGCAACTCTTCATGGTGCTGAGACGAGCAGCTCAGGGGCCCTAAGAACAAGAGATTTTGGTATGATGGGAGCAACCAGATATAGGAGGACTCTCCAAAGAGGGTCCAAAGACTCTCCAGAGGACAGGAATGGATGGTCCCCTTCTCAAGGTGGGTGACTGGCATTAACCGTACACTCTCTTCAGCTGCACGGTATCTCTGTTAGATGCAGCAGACTTGGTGCATTTCAGCAAAGCTTTTAAGCAGAGGTTGAGTTCTGAGCATGCGAACAAGTGCAGTACCACCAGCGGGTGACCACAGTGCAGGTATGTCCCCAGAGACAGCCCCTTTCAGAAAGGGCTGCCTTCAGTCTGAGCCCTTGCAGCAGTCAGCACACTGATAGCCTCAGGGCAGGTCGTACAGGCAATAAATATCGTTAGCAGTGCCATAATCAATCCTGGTGTGCTCACCTTGACTGTCCTTCCCCCATTTTGACTGCCCTGGAGCTGTAGCACTACCACTTCTCTGCACAGCAAGACCTCCGTGCTAGTTCTTGTTGCTTGGAAAAGTCATATAGAAAGCAGTTACTTAAGTGTTTCAAATCTAACCATGATTCGTGGCTCCAGATGTAAAACTGGTGCAAAAATTTGGGTCAGAAACAGCAAGTCTTTTGATGAGCCACATTTTTACACTGCTGATAAGGAGCCAGCTTGTGATTGGAGCTTGATAACACCTTGTTTTGGTTAAGCTTAGCCTTTCAAGCAAAATCATTTTGGGATTAAAGAAAAACATCTCAAACCACGAAATCAAAGTAACAGTAAGAAAGCAGCAGCAGCGTGTGTAAAAGCCAGCACCTCCTTTCTGCCTTGCAAAACTGCCTTTGCCCTGCAGACACCTCACATTTCCAAGCAGTAGAATCCGGGGAAATAAATTCCCCTCTAACTTTTCTCATACGATAATCTTCTGAGAGTACTTGGCAGTGCAGTAAATGCCTCTCCAAAAACCTGCACCTCTTCACGATACATGTTTTTATTAATTTTGGGGTGAGGCTTTAAATGCAGAACCATTTGCTTACTGGCTGACTTCTCGCTTTGTCTTTGCAGCCAAGGTGAGAGGCCTTCGTCGGGGGTCTCTGCTGTACCTGCAAGGTGCTGTGTGGTGTTAGAGCTCATAAAGCCTCGCTCCTCACTGCTGTTTTGGGGTTTGTTGTGTTGCCAGAGGCTGGTGAGAGCAAGAGCAAAGAGAGCAGGGAGCTGATGCACTGCCCAGCTATCCGTGTGGAGCTGAAGGCAAAGGGATGTGAAACCGGAGTGAAAAGAGATGTGAAAGGGAGATGAGGCTGAAGTCTTGGAGACATGGAGCAACCTTTTCTGAGTGCTCACTGGTGGTGGAAGCCCGGTGCTGTGCACTTCTTTATGAAAGAAAAATAAAAATGAGAAGTGCTTGTGTTTGACCTGCCTATGGGCAAAACTCACGCGGCAGTGACTCAGGCCTGACACAAACCCTTCCTGTGAGGTAGGAATGACCAGCAAGAAGATGCAGTGGGGCTAGATGCCAAGTGCAGAGCACGTTTACTTACACCACTTCCAGCGAGGCAGGAAACACTTAAAGCAGAGCATTAACATTATATTGCATTAACGCATAACAGCCGGCTAGCGGATTCACAGAATCACAGAGTGGCTGAGGTTGGAAGGGACCTCCAGAGATCATCCAGTCCAACCCCTGCTCCAGCAGGGACACCCAGAGCACGGGACACCTGGTCGCATCCGGGTGGGTTGGGAAGATCTCCAGAGAAGGAGCCTCCACAGCCTCCCTGGGCAGCCTGTGCCAGGGCTCGGGCACCCTCACAGCGAAGAAGCTCTTCCTCACATGCACACGGAGCTGCCTGGGGTTTATTTTACACCCATTACCCCTTGTCCTGTCGCTGGCCACCACCAAGAAGAGTTTACATCCTCTTTACCTCCTCCCCTCAGCTACTTCTACCTATTGATCAGATCCCCTCTCAATCTTCTCTTCTAAGCAGGCCCAGCTTGCTTAGGCCTTCCTCACGCAATTCCCGACTTAAAGCAGCAAGCAGCGCTTCATCCTGCTCTGAGGGCCGCAGGAGGAGACCGCGGGAGGAGGCGGCCATGGGAGCAGGCGCCGAGCGCGGATCCGGATCCGTCAGGAAGCGGCGCTTGGCCTAACTCCTCCCCGCGGCGGCCCTGGGAGGCGCCGGTGACTCCGCTGCCTCCACACATCCCTGTCCGTGTCCGCTCGGCTCCGGACACTGTCGCTTCCCGCCCGGAGGGGCCGCAGACCCCGGCGTCATGACGGAGGTGACGAGGGAAGCGTTCGGGCGCCTGCCGCCGGAGGAAGGCGGCGGGACGGTGGAGAAGTTCACGCTGAAGTCCGACAGCGTCCGAGTGGAGATCCTGACCCTGGGCTGCATCGTGGCCGCCCTGGAGACCAAGGACAGGCACGGCGCCTTTGCAGATGTGGTCCTGGGCTTCGACAGCTTGGAAGGTGGGTCTGAATCCACTTCTAAAGCAGGAGTAATAACACTAATAACAAAAACTGGGCAATTTGACCGGCTGGGCTCAGCACTGGACAGAGGACGCTGTGGCTCTAGTGTTTGGCCCCCTCCTCCTGTTGGGGTGGCACTCCTTGACTGGACAAAATTCCTGCGATTTTGCCAATTTTCCTGCTCTCTTTCTGGCCAGGTTACACCAGGAAGCACCCCTTCTTTGGGGCCGTCGTGGGGCGCGTCGCCAACAGGATCGCCAAGGGCCGGTTCACCCTGGACGGGCAGCAGTATGAGCTGGCCCTCAACAACGGACCCAACAGCCTCCACGGAGGAGCCAGGGGGTTTGACAAGGTACGGGCCGGCCTGGGGGCTCCTTCGGCCCCCGGGAACAGCGAGGGGAGTCCTCGGTCCCGACTCCTCGGGGATTTCGGATGGGATAAAGAGTTTTGGATGGGCACACGCCGCAGCGTCGCTTTCTGCCCTCCCCAGTGCTCCCATTTTCCCTGGGACAGCTCTGCGAGGGGCAAGAGCTGCCCTGTGTCTCCTCCTTGTGATTCCTCTCCAGTAGCATTACGGATAATCTTGGTCTTTCCAAAAATTCATGGAAATTTCCACTTTCCTGAGGGCTTGGGCTTTGTCAGATCAAGTGCTTTGCCAGGGGCTGATCCACATTTTCCCTGGAGGAGCTTGTGCAAACGTGCAGGTGCAGCTGCTTTCCTGGGTTAATGTTTTGCTCTGTGAAGGAACCTCCAGCCTTATCGGGCAAAAGTCAGAGCACTGAGAGGGGAAAACAAGATCACTTAGTGAGCAGTACCAGCTATGAACTGGCATCAAGGCAGGCTTCCAACCTTCCTCACCTGGCCCCTGGGGCAAGTTGAGGTGTCTGCAAAAGGCCCTGCTAAAAACTCGACCCTCTGCAAACGTGTCTGGGGTAAAAGGTGTTAAGCTGGGGCCTGGTGGTGAATGAGCAACTCTGCTTCCCCAGGGCTTGGCACAAACGGGCAGCTCGACCCGCTTAGCCCAGCTAATGGTGGCACCTCGTGGCAGCGGGATCTCCTGCTGGGAAAAGGACAGAGGTTGGACTCCAGCTATTGCCTTTGGCACCTCAGCTTCCTGCTTTTGGTGCAAACGTTGCCTTTTGACAGGTGTGATTTCAGAAACTGCACAGGCCTTGGATGGAGTGATCCGGAACATTGTCCAGGCCTTGCCTCTGGATCGGTCCTGGCTGATGAGGGAGTAACTCTGCCTTAGAAACACTGGTCATAGCCAGCACCCTCTGGAACAGCATACCACGAAGATGCCCAGGACACATTCCACCCCACATCACAGCAAGCTGCCCCCTATGTTCTGCTCCACATGGAAAAACTTCATCCCCAAGGCAGCCCCAGCCGACTAAGATCAGGCTGGTATTTTCATGTGTTTTCTTCCAGCTTCCCTTTTTTTGCAATAAGGGAATGTTACTCCTCAGTCCTTCATGGGTAGAAATAGCTAGATGTTTTTCCTAGGTGGAAGAGCTGGGAAGGCAGCAAGGAAAAACCTTTGTGTTTGCTTGGGTGCCTTGTTCCCTGGGCGCTTCCTCAAACCAGGACAAGTGATCGGAGCGCAGCATTTCCCTCTGCTCTGCAGCTGACAGCCCCATCCTTGCAGGTTCTCTGGAGCCCCGAGGTCGTGCCAAGCGGCATCCGCTTCTTCCGGCTCAGCCCGGACGGTGAGGAGGGCTATCCCGGAGACCTCAAGGTCTGGGTCACCTACACGCTGCACGGTGGGGAGCTGGCCATCAACTACCGAGCCCAGAGCAGCAAGACGACACCCGTCAGCCTCACAAACCACTCATACTTCAACCTGGCTGGGCAGGTAAGCACGAGGGGGCCCAACAACATCGGGCAGCTGTAGGGACCCTTGGAGAAGAGACTTCCCATGGGATTATTGGAAGAAAAATCGTTGGTTTGGTGCAGCCCAGGTCTGCTGGCAGGTGCCTAGAAAAGGGTGTGGGAATTTGTTCCTCCTTAGGTGCAGGACTCTGTACTTCCCTTGGTTGAACTTCATGAGGTTCCCCTCTCTCCAGGCTGTCACGGTCCCTCTGAATGGCAGCAGAGCCCTTTGCTGGAGCAGCAAACTTGCTGCGGGTTCTCTCTGCCCCTTCCTTCAGGTCACTGAAGCAGTTGAGCAGTATTGGGCACAACGTTGACCCCTGGGCGAGCACCCGTAGCTAGAGGTCTCCTACCAGACTGCACCACTGACCACAACCCTCTGTGCTCTGCCATTCAGCCAGGGCTGAATCCACACGCTGCCCACCCTTCTTCAGGGACAACTGGGCAGCGTCGGTCTCGCCGAGGTTGCAGCATGGGAGAAGGAGCAGAAGAGCGTGTAGGGGTCCTGTCAGCTTGACCACACTGCCTCTCAGTCATATTTCAGTCTCACTGTGTTTCTAAGCAGCCTTAGAAGAAATAACAGCTCTGGGCAGGGAGCATGAGATGTACCCCCAGGCCTGAATCCCCTAAGACACAGCTCTGGGCACCCCTCTACGGTCCTAGAAACATCCCAGGCCTTCCAGGCAGGGCGTCTGTTTATGCTGCTGCTCTAATAACGACTCCGCAGTTAATTTACCTCCAGCTTGTCCTCCCAGCAGTTACACAAGCCCCTGCAGCTCGGGCACGTTTCCAGAGGAGCAGCAGCCTTTGGGTATGAAAGTGCTGCTCAGTTAGGCAGTGCCGTGTGCGCTCAGCTTTGATCCTATCCTCTTTCTTGACAGCACCCCAGAGGGCACAGGAGAAGGGGACTGCAGCCCCCTCTTGCACCACAAAAGATGAGCCAGGCAGACCCATTCTCCCACGCTTTGGTCCTCCCCACTCTTCCTTCCCTCGGATGCTCAGGCACCGGTGTGCATTGGCTAGTCAATCTGCAGCACAAATTCCCCCAATCATCCCAATCCTGCAGGATATACAGCTCCCAGGCCCCAATCCTGCAGGATATGCAGCTCCCAGGCCCCATGCAGATCTGTTGGCAGGGCTGGTGCCTTTGCCCTGGCACCCCTGAAGTGGACAGTATGGGAGAAGGGAGACACAATAGGACCAGGCAATATCAGACCCGCTCCAGTAATGCTGTGGACCATCATTCCCAAATGCATTTGGGACTGCAGCACATACTGGGATGCTTGAGGAGCCACAGCAAGTCTTTCCTGTCCTTCCACAGGGCTCAAAGGACATCTACGACCACGAGATCTCCATTGAAGCAGATTCTTACCTGCCCGTGGATGACACCAAGATCCCTACTGGTGGGTAGCGTAAGACTCACTGCACATAGGGGAGAAGGTTTCACTGATGGGTGTTTGGGGGTCCCAGGGAGCAGTGAGAACAGCATTAAAAAGAGAGAGGCTGCAACAGGGGTTCAAGAGGCTCATCCACAACAACCTACCTGCAACAGAAGCCCAAGGACCACCTGGGAAAGCCATAGACAGAAGAAAGCAGAGGAGATATCTACAGCATAGGTCAAGCTGAGCCCATGGGCTTCTGAGTTTATAGCTGGAGGGCTGGGAGGGGTCCCAGGTGGGGCCTTTTAGGCATTTAGGCACCAATCACTTCTTGAGGCCCCATTTCCCCCTTGGGACTTGTTGTTGCTCCATGTTGATTGCTGATCCAGTGGCAATGCTGAGCACTGTTAGCTTTTTTGCCCTCTGTTTAGANCAATCCTGCAGGATATGCAGCTCCCAGGCCCCAATCCTGCAGGATATGCAGCTCCCAGGCCCCAATCCTGCAGGATATGCAGCTCCCAGGCCCCATGCAGATCTGTTGGCAGGGCTGGTGCCTTTGCCCTGGCACCCCTGAAGTGGACAGTATGGGAGAAGGGAGACACAATAGGACCAGGCAGTACCAGCCCCACTCCAGTAATGCTGTGGAGCATCATTCCCAAATGCATTTGGGACTGCAGCACATACTGGGATGCTTGAGCAGCCACAGCAAGGGCTTCCTCTCCTCCTACAGGGCTCAAAGGACATCTACGACCACGAGATCTCCATTGAAGCAGATTCTTACCTGCCCGTGGATGACACCAAGATCCCTACTGGTGGGTAGCATAAGACTCACTGCACGTAGGGGAGAAGATTTCACTGATGGGTGTTTGGGGGTCCCAGGGAGCAGTGAGAACAGCATTAAAAAGAGAGAGGCTGCAACAGGGGTTCAAGAGGCTCATCCACAACAACCTACCTGCAACAGAAGCCCAAGGACCACCTGGGAAAGCCATAGACAGAAGAAAGCAGAGGAGATATCTACAGCATAGGTCAAGCTGAGCCCATGGGCTTCTGAGTTTATAGCTGGAGGGCTGGGAGGGGTCCCAGGTGGGGCCTTTTAGGCATTTAGGCACCAATCACTTCTTGAGGCCCCATTTCCCCCTTGGGACTTGTTGTTGCTCCATGTTGATTGCTGATCCAGTGGCAATGCTGAGCACTGTTAGCTTTTTTGCCCTCTGTTTAGAACTGATGATGATGATGAAGGTTTGTCCTGGGGATGGCTGGTTTGCACCTGGCCCCAGAGGTGTCACTGCTTGGGAGTTCAGTGCTCAGCTCCCTGGGTTTGTCCCCTGGTTTGATGCTGGCCCTTGTCACAAGTTGGCTGCACCCTTTGTGTGTGTGCAACCCTCCTCTGTGGGTTTGAGCAGGGGGAGCTCCAAAACCATCGGGATTTTCGGTGTTTGGGAGCTCAGTATCATCCTCCCTGCGTGAACTGAGGTGTCGGACAGAATGGGGAGCCAGCACTGTTTGCTACAAGTCTGAACGCCCCAAAGTGACGCTTTTAATACAGCTTATTATTTCAGCCAGCTTTAATATCCTGCAGGCCTGTAAGAGGAGAGCTGGTTAACGGCAACCTGCTTGTTTTGCATGCTAAGTGGGTTATTTAAACACAGGTGCTGCTACTGCTGTCTCAGGGTAGAAGGGGGGCATCTTCAAAAAATAAAAAAGAAGAAAAATAAGCCAGGAAGCTTTTCTGGGGGGCAATTCTGCTGTAACCAAAGTCATATTTGCTTTTGCAAACCACAACCAGCTGTGCATGCACTGCTGAGTGCCTGGAGAAATCTCTTAGCTAAAGGCATCCACCCAAGCTGCTGGATCCTTGGATGTTCTCAGCCCTGGGATGAAGGCTGAGCTCATGCAGCCTTTAGTCACGAAGCCCTTCTGTGCAGCTCTTGCTGGGTTTTAAGTAGGTGCCTAAACGAAAATGGTTCGTATTCATTTTGCGAACTGCTCCCTCTAGCAAGGGATAGGAAAATACGACTTCCAGGGGGGAAAAAATCACCTGATGAAATTTTCATTTGGTTTGGGCCAGCTGCATTTTGTGCTAACGTGTCGAGGGGGGTTGTTCTCCCAGGAGTCTTCATTGCAGGATGCAGCATTCCCACATGCATCCTTAAGAAAGAGACTTGAGATTTAAGCGTGGGGTTAGCAGCCCTGAATGCTGCTGTTCCCGCCAGCCCTGAAAGGTGAGGTGAGGGCAGGGGTGTGCGAGGCTGGAGAAGCCTCTCTCCACCTGGGGAGCTGGGAGCCTGGTGGCGTTTCTGCCTTTTATGTCTCAGTGGGAAATGACACCCCCTCTCGTCTCCAGGGGAGGTGGCCGCCGTGCAGGGCACGGCCTTCGACCTGCGGGCGCCCGTGGAGCTGGGGCAGCACCTGCAGCGCTTCCACCTGGACGGCTTCGACCACAACTTCTGCCTGAGGCCGGGCCCGCCGCAGC
>VZSG01001266.1:33505-57265 GCA_013398315.1 Nothoprocta pentlandii
GCGCATGCGCGCGGGCGAACGGGCGCGGCCGCCTGAGGCGGCGCGGGGCGAACGGGCGCGGCCGCCCTGGCAAAATGCCGCCGACGGGGGGAAAAAACAGGGACTGAGGCAAAAATTTGCAAAATGTGAAGCAGACGTGTTTGCGCTCCCGAGTGTTTTGTCCAAAAGCGACAGCGGAACCGCGCTGGTCTCTAAAGGGACCAGGCGGGAAGCTGTTCGGAGCTCAAGGTTTAAACGCCCCAAGGCGTTGGGCACATCGGCGGTGGCAGGGCTGCCACCAGCCAGGGCGACCCAAGCGAGGCCGGCGCTGAGCCAGGCTCAAGCCTGGACCCGCGGGCGGGTCTGCGGCAATGGGGCGGGCTGGGGTGCAGCCGGGAAGCCAAGGCACGGGGCAGCGTCGGGAGAGGCCCTGGAGCGTCCCCCAGGTCTGGTGCTCACGGTGATGGGAAGCCCGGCCCAACTCCTGGGCCTTCAGAAAGGAGCGAAGCTTCCTGCTGTGCCCTCCCCAGCTCCTGGCACCCCTCCGTGGCAGGCGCTTTGCCCCAGTGAAAGCAAAGAGCTGATCTAAAGCCTGGGAGGTGGTGGAGACCAGAAAAGGCTGCAGGGAAGGACAGGGAGATGTGTTTGTGTGGGAGGTGGGAGTAGATGTCTAGGCTGGACACGCAGCAGAGGGCAGGGTGGGCAAGGGGGTCATGGTGTTGATTCAGGCTGGTGACAAACTGGAGAAAAGAGGGAAGAGGAGATGAAGGTGATGACAGTGGGACGCAAAGGACCTTTCCATAGGGCCGTTGGCCACGTTTTGGCCATCTCTTTCAGGAGGTGAGGGACGCCCGTCCAAATCCCATCACAGGAGCACACCAGCCACCCTTCCCAATAGGCTTGAGGGAAAGATCTGCCCTTCAAGCCCCTCCAGCAACACGACAGGCTCTGTGGCCAGGAGGGCACCGGCACTTCCAGTGGCTTCCTGCAGGACAATACAAGCTCTTAGGGGCTTGATGGTGCTCGTGTTGGCATGTATGGGTTCCTGTAGACCTCTGCGTGCTTTTACAGGCTCGTGTGGGTTTCTGTGGGCTTGTAGGGGCTCACGTGGGCCTCTATGGGCTCGTAGAGGCTTTTATGGCTTCTGCAGGCCTCTGAGCGCTCATGGGGGCCTTTATGGCGTTGTGTTGGCCTCTACAGGCTCCTACAGGCCCGTAGTATGCTGTACTGCATCCTATGGACTCGTGCTGCCCCATACAGGCTCATACAGACCCATAGCACCCTCTACTGCATCCTATGGACTCCTGCTGCCCCATACAGGTTCCTACAGGCCCATAGCACCCTCTACTGCATCCTATGGACTCGTGCTGCCCCATACAGGCGCATACAGACCCATAGCACCCTCTACTGCATCCTATGGACTCGTGCTGCCCCATACAGACTCATACAGGCCCATAGCACCCTCTACTGCATCCTATGGACTCGTGCTGCCCCATACAGGCCTGCACTGGCCCCTGTGATCTATCTGGGCTTGTGCAGGTCGTTATGGTCTCCTTTGGGGCCATGCCAGGCTCTGTGGCCTCACATGGCTTTGTGCAGCCCCAGCGGGTGCAGCCCCTTCCATGGGCACCCACGGGCTCCCGGTGAGCATTAGGGGCCCGTATGGCCTCAGGCTACCGGGCTCCAGGTCACACAGAGTGGCGCCGCGTGCGGATTCACGCTCTGCTATGGGCTCCTATGGCCTCGTGCATCTTTGGAGGGATTATTTTTGCGGGGCGGGGAGGCAGGAGGAAGCAGAGAGGGCGCCGTGGGAAATAAAGAGCTGTCCTGTCCCGAGGGGACAAGGAGGGACAGGGGGCAAGAGTGCAAGAAAGGAACACACGCCGGGGGCAAACAATTCGTTGAGAGGCAGACCTGGCGGGAGGGCTGCCAGGTCAAAGTTGTGCACCAGCCTTTCTCAAGAGCGAGAGCCCTAGTCGGGGGCGGAGGCGCTTGGACCGCCAGCCTCTGCGCTTTATTTTACATAAGCCCCACGTATGTGACCTGGAGGAGAAGGGCTCCTCTGGCCTGAGGATGGAGGGAGGAAGCGCCGTGCTGCCCAGCGCGGCTCCTGCCCTCGTTCCAAGGGCCCCCTGGCCTTGGCGGGGCTCGGCGGGTCCCCGCGGATCCCGCTGGCTGGGAACGTGTCCCCTTACCCAGGGGCAGCGCGTGGTGGCACCTCGAGGGCGCCGTGCTGCGCGTCGAGGCTGCTCTCCCGGCCCCTCTGCACCAGGAGAGGTGGCAGGCGGCAGAGACGGGACCGGCAGCGCCACGGACACGTCCCCTTGGAGGAAAGCAGAGGCCACGTGAGAACTGTCCCTCACAACCCCGGCGACACGGCGCCCGATGCCTAAAGACCTCTCCTTAGGGGCAGGGGCAGAGCAGCCACCAGCTCCGTGGGGCGCAGTGCAGGGTCCGGGCGTGGAGTCCTTGCTGGGAGCGGGTGCTTTCCTTGCTGTGGGGAGGCTGTTGTGCAGCTCCAAAGGCTGACGTGGCCTCCCGGCTCAGTGGTAGTAGATGCTGAAGGCGTGAAGGATGTAGAGGAAGGTCGTGAGGAAGGCAAAGAACTGCAAGAGAGAAAGGAGAGTAGAAGCTGGAGTCCACATGCTGCGTGGCTCGGGGGATTGTCCTTCTTTGGGCAGCCCCATCTTCCCTCAGGACTCATGTCTTGAGGGAAATTCCCAAGCTAGACTTCTCTTCCCAGTTTCCAAAGAGGCAACACCCCAATGTTTCCCAGGAAAACAGGTCATGCAAAACTGTTTGTCCCAGAGGAATCCGTTCTAGTGCCTAGAGGTGGTGAAGAGGGAGTCAAGCCTTGGGAGCACGTCCAGAGCTCACGGACACGGCGTGACACCTGGCTGCAAAGCGGGACACCCTGCGGGGTGGACGGGTTGGTTCCTGCCGGAACATTTGTTCCTGCTTCTCCCCAGGTAGAAACTGCTGATGCTTTGGGGTTGTGCTGCCCCCCTGGAGCCCCATGGAGCGGGACAGCGCGTGGCACCCCCGGTGCCCAACTCACGGAGGCGGCGGTGTTGAGCTGGTAGCGCGGCAGGGAGCTGGGGTCGGCCTCGGAGCGGATGGTGGCGTTGGCCTGCAGGACGGCGGCGCTCATGTACAGGATGGCCGTGGCACCGTGGTACAGGCTGTCCTGGGAACAGGGCAGAGGCTGCAGCACGCCTAAACGTGCAGGCGCCGCGCGTGGCACGAAGGGCAGCACGATGCCGCGGCAGGCGCTGGGCCCGGCGCTACCCTCAGGGACCGTCGGAGCCATTTTCCAGATGGGGAGCAGAGGGCTTGGCCGAGCTGCTGGGGGCGGACGGGGGCCCTTGCCCTGGGTGTCCCTGCAGGAGCAGGGGCTGGGCTCGATGGCCTCCGGAGGCCCCTTCCAACCCCAGCCTCGTGCTCGCTCTGCTGGTACTAGCGGCTGCTGCCGACCTGCCCCGTGCCCGAGCCCGTCCTTACCAGCACCCTCCAGTTCTCGCTGTTCCTGCGAAATCCGAAGAAGTGGCTTAAAAAGAGCAGCAGGGAGAGGAGGCAGGAGGTGAGGGACACATACATCACCCATCCCTGCAGCAGCGGGAACGAGACGGAGGTAGCGGCGACGAGGATCCAGACCCAGGCCCCACAGACCTGCCAGGGACAGACACACATTCCCGGTGAAGGCGGCTCGGGGGGAGCCGGCTGCCCTTTGGGAATCCATCCCATCACCCTCCTTGGGTGTCCCTGCACAGCTGGGCTGTGCCCGCGCGCGGGGCTCGTCGGAGCCGGCGCGGATGGGTGTCCCGGCCAAACACAGTCGGGGCCTGGCAGCCGCTTCCCGCGGGATGCGCGGATGGGATACACGGAGCACCAAGCAGCAGCGGTTGCTCTTTGGAAGGATGTTCCCCAAAGCCCGGCGCCCACACGAGCCCCGTCGCGGGGGAGCTGCAATCTCAGCTGTACGCAGGAGAGAGGCAGGAACAGCTTTATGAGCGGCAACGCTCAGAAGCCAAGCCCAAAGGCTAACACAACGTGTGACCTTCGTCTCCGGGCTGCCTTATCTGCGTGGAGGTATTTATGAGCTGCAAAGACGCTGCTGTCTACTACTGAACGCGGCATGCGAGCCCTGTTCATGCTGCCACCACCACCCACCCCGCACCCTGGGCCACCACCCAGCACCACCACCCTGCTCTGCGCTGGCCCTCGCTAACCCGCGTGGGGCGAAGGGCGGGACGGCCCCCGGGCTGCCGGGCGAGCACAGGCACGAGCAGCACGGGCCCTAGGCCGCCTGTGTCCCGCGAATTACGACGGCAGCTACAACGCGCGCCCCGGGCAGGCGATTGGAGCCACCAAAGCTGAGCTGAGGGGATCCTGCTGACGCAGCCCTAAAAGCCACCACACACGGACCCGAAACCTGCCCCTCGAGCAGGGAACCCAGGGCAGCTGTGCTGCGGACGCGCAAGGGAGGAGGAAGGTGTGGATACGGCAGCAGTATCCCGTGACACCGGAGCTCGCGCTCAGCCCCCACGCCTGAGCTCCCCCTGCATCCCCAGCTGATGGACAAGCTGAAGCCTCCAAGAGCCCCACGTGCCCCTCCAAGAGCCCCATGTGTTCCAGACACTGCGTCTTGACAGCAGCGACAGGCAGCGATCGGATTAGCCTGAGCTTCTCCCTCCCCTGGTTCCTTCTTCCCAGAGCCCCGGCCCCATTTTCGTGCGAGGACAAGGAGCGAGCGGGGCTCATGCCTGGGCTCCTCTTTGGGAGCGTGGATCCCCCACAGCCCGGCCTGGGGATGGCCCTGGCACGGAGCGAGGACGGGATGTGAGCTCTGCACACCAGAGCCCTGTGTCTCTGCCAGTGCTTGGCCACCAGTTCTCTCTCTCTCCGGGGAACCTCTGATCTGTGGCACATCGTCTGTTCTCCCAGTTTGGCACCAGTTCCAACCTCGTATGCAGCCCTTTTATATCCAAGCTGGCATCGGTCGTGGTGATTTGCTCCTTTGGGCGGGTGGGGACGATGACAACCGCTTTGTAGATCATTCAAAAAGGGGGCGATACCCAAAAGTAAAACAAAAAACCTTCTCTCTCGAGTTTGAAATCACAGCATAAGGAAATTATCAGCTCGCCCAATGCACCAGCCCAGGAGGAGCCTCTGGATCCACCTGGGCTGTTCACTGTGTGTAAACACCCGGGGAGGCCTATCCGGAAAGCTCAGCCCAGCCTGTGCAGCTGCATTGCCTTGGATGGAGTTATTCCCGACACTCCAGGACCGCGCTGTGCTCCCCGGCTGGTCCCTGCTGGCCCTGGGCACCCTGTGGCAAGGACAGGAGCCCCTCTCGCCCACGGGAGACGCTGCGGAAGGGGGAGCCTCAGCTCCGACACGCAACACACCAAGGGCACCGTCACGGAGCCCACAGGGCACGAGTAAAACGTGGTGTCTCTAAGGCAGGACACAGATGCGGAGTATCCTTGAGGGAAAAGCCCTTTCCTCCAGGCTGCTTTCCTCTCATCCCCTGCCCTTCTGGATAGATGCACAGAGCGAGTTGAAGGCACCGTGACAGGCAGGCAGTTCGGTGGCGTCATCGGCAGAGAGCTGCGGCTCAAAGTACAACGGGAACCAGCTTAACCCGTCACAGGGGATGCCCTCTGGACCCAGAAATGCTTAAAGAATCACGATGGCTTCCGCATAACCAAAAGCCTGGCTATCTCCAGCCTTCGCGCCGCTGGGAGACCGGCACGGAGAGCGCATTGTCCCTAATTTGCAAGTAGTTCCCAATTCCTGTTTTATGCCTGTTCCGACGCCACGCAAGCTCAGGGATGCCACTGGAGCTCACAGCATCACATTGCCACGAGCCCCAAGACCTCCTTTCTGAGTTCAATATATGCCAAACGAAAAGACCTTTTCCTGAAAAAAGCACTCATTTCCCGCACCGCTGTTGAGGATCTTTCAGGGCTCGGGCTTTTTTGCCCCATGAGGTGGTGTTAAAGCAAGGCCGAGCTCAGCATACTCACTATCTCAGGCAGCATGAACAGGTAGGGGACGGTTTTAAGCACGGCCAGTCCAGAGGGCAGGGAGGGCTGCGTGGAGGCCGGGCTCGGAGCGGGACCCGCCGCTGCCATCTCTCCTCAGCTGCCGCTACAGTCGCTCCGACTGTTGCGCCTGTATTTGTGCGGCACCGCTCCCGCGGCGGGCGTGCACCGGCGCACCCACGCGGACGCTCACGGAGAGCGGCCCAGCCTGCCCTTCCTCGGGAACCCTCCGCTTACCTTGGCGCGCGTTGCCTTCCTTGGCACGGGCAGCGGCTCGGGAAAGCTGCAGGGATCGGAGCTGCGCGGCCGCAGACTGCACGAGCCACACGCCATCAGCTCAGGGCTTTTCAACGAGGGAAGAGAAAGGAAAGAATAATAGTAATAACAACAGCAACAATAATAAAGCCAAACAGGACACCTTCCATGGCCAATCCCGGACCACGCTGCGGCAGACGCATTTCCTGCATGGAAATGTTGTCCCCCTCGCTATTTCAAGCCCCAATATACTGGGGCTTATAATATTTTCCTCCTTCTTGCCTCCTCCTCTTTGCCTTCAGTCTTGCTCATTGCCACACACGAGGGAAACGGCGGGCCCTCCATTCCCACCAACTTCTGTTTGTATTAGGTGGGTGAAGCACATTCCTATGAATAACCCAACCTTTCCCGAGTGGGAAAGGAAAACACTACAAACAGGCTAAATAAAGAGCTACCTACTGGCCAGCGATTGGACAAGAGGTGATTTTTTACTCCCTGGATGGCCTTGCTCAACAGCATTCTTAAAAATCACTGCTGTTTTCCTTGACTAACTACTACCCGTTCACCTGGGTGCTGCGACAGCGCGTTCTGTTCAGGACTCACACTGTCTAAAACTTAATTAGAAGTTAATTGGAGGCTGCATGAGCAAAGTGTTGCCTCGCTGTTTGTTCAGCCTAGGAGCACTGCAACACCCCACTTGGCTACAACTGACAACCACAGCCGTGTCTAACTCAAGTGGAAATTTTTAATTTGATTTAATTTGATTACCTAAAATGATAAAATACCATTTTAGACTCTCTGTAAATATTAGTGATAATGCATATTGAAATATTTATTACAATTCAGGTAGTATATTAAAAACCCATACAAAATGTGTTTTGCAGAGGCACAAATTCTTTGTGAGAATGCATTTACGTTATTACTTGTTTTCTGCTGTCATCCATTCATACCGGAGGGCTGTTTTTCCTAGTTTCTCGTAAGAAATCGTAAGTCAGCTCTGAGATATCAAAGGCTTTGTGGGAGTTGTCTGGGGAGAGCAGGAACTGAAGTGCTCCCTCGTTCTCCCGGGTCTTTTTCAGGAAGTCGGCAATCACCTTCCAGCGAGAAGCTTCAGTCTCCTCCTCTGCCCACTTGGGACTGGGGAGCAGAGTGGAGTGCAGCAGAGGAAAGACGGAGTCGTGGTACACCAGGACAAACTGCGCCTTCAGAAATTCTTGGTCTCGCTGCAAAGAAGAAAAATATTTTAAAATATTGCAGTGCAAAGAGGCAGTTCTTCCGAGCACGTCTGCAGAGGTTTGTATGTACACAGTAAAAAACATCATTCAGCTAACCCCGTTCCCAGAATAACAACAGGAGATTGAGTCTTACTAAACAAACGTCACTTAGTTCCGAGGAGCCTGGAGCTCATCACCAGAACTCTGTCAAGGCTGCAGATTAACAAATCTGCCCTCCAATCCACGTGCTTTTCCAAACACAAAGGACTGATGCACAGTCATAGCGTAAATAACAGTTCCCTCATCCCTCCATAGTTTTGTTTCAGAAATAATTTTGTTAGATGCAGATTACTATGGAAAACCCGAGGCCTCTGATGCATCAAACTCACCTCAAAACTCCCCTGCTTTCAAATGATTTCTGTTCAAGCCCTTGCAAATCTAAAAGGAGATCTTTGCTGTTTTTCAATGCTTTGCATTAAGTAGCTCGTGCTGCCAGTGTTGTTATAAAACAGCAATCTGGGGAATGGTTCCTGGGAGCCCTTTGCTCAGGGTGTACGTGTATTTCTTCATCTAGTATTAGTGCACGGGGGCTTCTTGCTGCATTTGCTGCACGTGCAAGTTAAGAGCCTGTGTCTGCAGTGGTCCCGGGGCTGCGCACAAATGCTCCCTGCCTCGGCAGCAAAAACCACTCCTGAGGATGAATGGCTCATGTCTCAGCGGGTGATTTAGCAGCTGTGTGTCACCTAAGAGCCCAGGAGGGAAGAACCAGCTGTCCCACCAGGCAGCAATCCTGTCACGGGAGCGGCACGTCGCACATCACGAAAAACGGGATGGTTCCAGCATCCCGAGGAGCTGCTAATTCTTTGAGCAGAGCAGCTTTTAATTCAGATGAATAACTTTGCAAGGGCTGTTTGCCTTGTGTTTTTGCATAAATGGGGAACTCTCCTTATACATTCTCCTTATACATTCACTAGCATGTATAATGAATGAAACACCCTTCTGTTACGCCCCAGAGGGTAAATCCTAGGATCAACAACCAATACTCTTCTCACGTGTGTGGCTCCTCTTTGCTCAGCGGATAGGAGAAGGTACAAGCAATCCTGACGACATGTTCCGTTCTCTTGCAGCTGCCTAGGGCCAAATGGAAGGTTACAGCTGCTTGCAGTAGGGGGATTACAGAATTTGGAGGCCTTTCTCCCATCAGAACGTGGAGGGATTGGGGATCAGAGGAGGAAAGACTGGTTTGTGGACCTGCATAGCTGCTTTCATATGGGTAAGAAATGTGAAGAAGTGCTTTTAGCATATCTGCATTTACTGGATGGATCTGTGGTGAGAGGGATAGTTAGCTAGCCAAAACCTTGACAGAGAGCTTCTAGTTTGAGTTAGATCTGATATATGGCAAAGAACCTCCAACGTTACCTTCTCTGATCTCTTCAAAGTTTGTTCTTTATCTGCCCAAGCGCTCTGAAATGCAAAGTAAAAACGTTACATCAGACCAGTCGTGGAGATGAGAGAAGCTTCAATCTTAACTGCAAAAACCTCTCTTACTGCAATCTTGCTTGCCTCACATTCCTCATTCCTGTCATTTTAGGCACTTTTAGGCAATTTAAGCAAGCAGCCAATCCACCTGATATTACAGATGCAAGGATCCTGAGATTTTCAACTATCAGGGTGATGTAAATGAAATGAAGGGGCTGTGCTATTTGGAACACTCATTCATAACCCTGGTTGGCTTTCTCTCCCCCATAACCATGTAACATTTTTCAAATTGCCCAACCTCCTGAATGCAATGTAACATGGAAAAAAAAACGCAAATCACCAAAAACCTATGCAGAACTTTAAAACCTGTGTAAAACTTTAAAATCTTTGTTTGACTGCCATCCAAAAAGAAGAGGAAATACTCAGTGTTATCACACATGCCGTTTGATGCACGACAGATAAACTCGACTAAATCCCTCTGAAGGAAAAAGAACTATAGCCTAGCTGCAAATACAGATGAGTTTTGAAAGCAGTGTCCTTTCAGCAGAAAGGATTTGGCTGTTGCTGTCTAGTACAGAACCTTGCATGGGATTGTAGTGTAAATACGGTGAATACTGTTCTGCAACTGCTAGTCAGAAGCTAAGGCAGCTCTTGGCTGTTGGGAATGCAGAGCTGCCTTAGAAGCCTGTAAGACCCAGACAGGTAACTCACCTGAGCAGAGGTACTGCAGCACCGTGCCTAGCAAGGCTCAGGTTAACTAATTCAAGTACCTGCATCCATTCTAAAGGTATTCACAAGTTCTCCTACAACTTTAAAGGTGCTAAGGCACAAGAAACTTGCACATACTTTAAAAGTCCTAACGCTTCCATTATGTGGCTTTTCCACTTGGGACTTCACAGGATAAAAAAAAGCTCAAATTTTGCAAACTACCTTGAAGCCCTGATGTGGATTGGAGCTTAGGTGGATAACGTACCCGAAGTGCATCTATCAGGTCTGGTTGATCCATGACTTGGGGAAAAGTTGCTAAAACAGGATGAAAAATTAAATCTGAAACAAAGAAAAACAAAAATCAATCCAAAAGACCACATTTAAGGATGAAGAAGAAAAAGAATGCATTTCAAGATAGAAGCCAAGTCTTCCCTCATCCCCCCCTCTCCTAGAGGACTTCAGAGGCAAGAAAAGCTCTAAAACACTTGACAGCAACAGAGAAGGCAGAAGAGCTCTCCAAGTTCTGCATTCCCTCATGAGAGCTTTCTGTGACAAACTGTCCAAAGGCTGCAAATTGAGAGCAGATGCACACAGAAGCTCATTGCCACTTTCTAAGGAAATAGCAGCAAGAGACCTCCCTGATTTAATCTAGAGACAGTTTAAGATCGTCCCCACCTCCTGCCTCATTTTTGCACCTGTCTTTTTTTAATAAACATCTGACATTGTGCTGCCTGTTTTGGTTGTTATGAATAAACACTCCTCTATTTCACCTTAGCCTGGCTGTGTTGGGTGTGAACTCGTGATAACCAGATAACAAGTGGTGAATTTTCCAAATGGGGCTATCCACAAGCCGTGTGGTCTCCTGCCTGTCCTGTGGCCTATCCACAGGGTGACAGCTGAGTCCCCTTTCAGCTTAAGGAGCCTGTGTCAGGATCAGGAAGGGCAGATCTGTCTCCTTGGCAGATTCCTGGCAGGAATGAACCAAGTGCTTCGTTATGCAGCAGCAAGGTATAGGAATGGGTGCTTCAGCCTCAAAGGCTGTGGGGGGCCTGACATCGTTTAGTCAATGAGATTATGGATAAGACTGTAATAGTTTTGCAGGTTTTTTTCTAGAGGAATTTTGGTCAAAATGTCTTGTGATTTTAATTATTAAGGCACACTGTTGTTTCTTCATGTCGAAGCATGTGCATTTTAAATATTTTCACCTCAGAAACAGTTGATATATGATTCAGTCTGGACATGAGACAGAAGAAATTAGAAAATTACTTATTGGTATTGATATAATTCATCTATTGTACAGCTAAGGAGTGCAAATTCGCTGTATCTCAAATGTAATTTTAAAATAGACTACACAAATTTAAAATTTAGATTAAAATAAATTTTAAAAATATATTTTTTAATTTTACATTTTATTTTTTTAAAAATAGACTACGTTTAAAATAGACTATTAAAATATAAACTCCAATACTTCTATTGAAAGAAAGAGGGGGAAGGAATAAGATGCAGAGTTCTAAATTGCAGCTTTTCCACCTCTCCTGCCTCTTCTTGAGGAGGAGTTTGCCTGGTCTCTTCCACAGCTCCCCAAAACAAACGCTTGCTAGAAATCAATGAGCAAGTCTTAGCAAGTGTCTAATCTCTCATGGTGAAAAGGAAACATTTCCAAATAATCCCTTTATCCCTTTACCCATCCACATATATATAATCTATGTGTATATATATACACACGCGTGCCAGTATCTAATAATACCTCATACCAGTGAGAGCTTCCCTTGCAGGCCCCTGTCCAGTCTTAGGAAGGGGAAACCTTGGGGAGAATAATTCTCTTTAAGAACCTCATCTTGCTCTTGCTGAAGTCAACACAATTTCCATGCTGAAGCTGTTCTCCACAACAGGAATTCTTACCAGCATTTTGCATGCTTATTCTGTCTTTCAGGAGGGCGTCACCAAGTAATTGTCGATAAAATACCAAGAGATGGATGTAGCACCTACTACCAATTAATGTTTCTGGCAGCAAACTATTGGGGAGGAAAGAAGGATATGAAATTGAGATTTTTATTCAAAACTCTTCCTGCAAAACACTGAGAGTAACAGCAGATTCATGCAAAATGCCCACACTGGCATCTTCGTGGATCTGTCACAACTTCTGAATAGCTACATATCTATAACCTTCAATTTTAGGGAACACAGAAAGGTTGTAACAGGGCAATTCTAAGCAGCAAGTTACCTTACAGAGCTGTGCCCACTTCTAAGCAAGTTCTGAGCTTTATATCAGTTCCTAGAAGGTTTCATTTAAACATGCACACTAATTAATACAAAAACCCTGAAAGTGTTTCCCTGATTTCCATAGCCTGGGCCAGCCTACAGCTGCTGCAGTTTTCCATCTTTTCTCCCTTCCCTTCCTCTTTTCTTTAAAGCTTTCTCCTTCACTTTTCCCCAACAAAAGCCTTAGGCAGTTGTTGAGTACAATGTGAAGGTGACAGAAACCTCAGTCATCCACAGACAGTGCTCCAGGGATCTCTGGGACCATTTTAAATCACCTAACATGCTTTTTCATTTTGTTGCAGGACAAATGAATACTCACTTCAGCCTATCTTTCGACTCCACGCTTAATGACCTCAGCTTCACAAGAAGTGCAGGCTGCTTTCTGAACGTCAGAATTTGATGAAAAGCATTACTGCTTGCTTGAGAAATAAACAGCAAAGCACAAAATCAGTCATTTTGAAAGAATATTAAGAAGTGTGTAACACAGACACTTCAATTTGGTAGGAAGTGTTTTGTTCAAACTATATTTAAGGATGGGCTAAAGACCTGAAAAAGGAATAGGGTGCCTGAAAACTTCTTTTTTTTCTCCAGTTATATCAGCATTTGGCCTAACATAAACTATTATCTCTCACTAGAAAGAATGTATTCATTATAATATGCATCAATTAAAGCAGAGTTAGGCAGCTTTATCTGTGTCATGGGCAAGTGGATGTTATTACAGCTTCCAGAGAAAAGCCATGGTGCCTCCTGTGCAGTAACACGGTGATCTACCATCCGAATGAACCCTTGGCAAAGTTTCATTCAATACAATATAGAACTGTGCTCTGCAGCATTGTCATGCACATGGGGAACATACTCATCCCCTCAGTTATGATTTGGGGCTTGAGCAGCAATGCAGAGCTAAGGAGTCTATTCCTGCTTGCTTTTTCACACTCTGTGCTGCAGTTATCACCTATTTAGGTAAGCTGTCCCACATCCAACGGCCAGGACTTGTTAATGTCATTTAAAAAATAAAATAGAATTGGACACATTTATCAGGGGCAATCCTCAGCTTACAAACACTGCAAATTGCAGAAATATTGGCACTGACAGACAGTTCCGACATGCACCAGCCCTAACTATCAGTTATCTCCCAAGCAAACTGACAAAACAAAACCAGGCTGTAGCAAAGACCTGCTAACAAGAACCCCAAACTAGTACTGCGTGCTGTAAAACAGGTAGAACGTTTGCTGTGTCACTTCACTCATGAAATGTTTAGGAGAAAGCACACCTCTTCTTGATACTGACGGGTCAACCTCAACACCTCTCTCATAAGGGGTGCCACCATTCAATAACAACTCATACGTCCTGTGAAAAGAAGAGCAGCACAGGTAAGCTAAAAACTTTATGTGAGAAAATCAGAGAGAAATCAACTTGCAATCTCAGATAAAGAAAACAGATAAGGGGATTGTGGCTGTTGTTGAGAGTCTGTATGAACTGACTAAGCCCAATTACTAAGTAACTATAAATTAATGATCGATCTGAAGATAACTTGATATTCAAGCCATTCTGGAAGAGCAGGTGGACAAGAGATGCTAATGTTACAAGCACAACCTTTTTGTCTATTTTAAATCCTAGGAATTAACAGTTACTGCATGACCAAGGATGGTCACTGAAACGTTTTTTCCAAGGTGGGAAAGCCAGCCAGTATTAGTTTCGAAGTGTGAAGCATTTGTAATATTAATTGCTTCATCTTGAAGAAGGGAATATTTTTAATATTAATATGACATATATCACACCTAGGTAAAATAAGAGACTAGAGATGCTGCTGCTCTCCCAGTCGCTGAGGTACTGTGAAATGAAGGTGGAATGTGGTTTCCTTCTTCCAGTTTGGAACAACTGTCTGTGGAATTATTAAGGACATATAGTTAAAAATAAAATCTTGCTCTAGCACTTTGTAGCTGGACAGAACAGGTTTTTTTTTTATACTCTTCTGATGGCCTTTATTTCTTTATACTGACTGGAGAGAGAATCTAGAGAGGAAGAGTAAGTGGTGGGTAACCTAGCAGCCTTAGTACAGGCTTCAACCAAGAGGGGAGAATATTTAAAAGTCATGTGCAGAAATTAAACCGATTCAGGGAAAATACTGAAGCGACAGAAACAAAAGCTCTATCATACTCTGCTGATATAAAAAGGGGTGCACATTAAGCTCACATGATCACTGCAAACAGCATCTGCTCCCTTTCAGGTTGCATCTCCTTTATTTACCATTCTCTGAATGGCAGAAGAAACTACAGAATTCACACACGGAGATAAGGTAGCTAGTGAGGAAGAGCAGAATTAAGACGGACTCTCATCTTCAGCTTCACTTAATGTTTTAATTTTAGGTAGCTCGTGAGCTACTTACAACTTACTTTGTTTGAACTTACAGTGCGTTAATCAGAACCAGCATTCTCACTAGGAGACTCCATAAAACTTCCATATTAGACTGGATTACTATCCCTGCCTACATCAATGGGCAAGAATAGAAATAGCAACTTTATTCTTACCTTCACAAGTACTTATATTAAAAAAAAAGGCAGGAAAATAATATATAGCTGTGGGTGGAGGAGGAGTGAGAGGGGGTGATCAAAAACTTACTTGGAAGGAATAGGTACTCCATCAGAAGTAAAAAGCTTCAGAAATACCCAGCCACAGCTTACATCTCCTCTTTCACCTGTTGACTAGACAAGAAAAGAGCAGCTAACTTAAGCAGCTGAAGTGGAATAAGTGACTGAACCACAAATAACTATTTGGAATATCCCATAAAGAATTTCCTTTAAATGGTAAAAGTCCAAGATTCACGGTAAGCAAATCCTGACTATGTCACATTTGCAGGCACTTGAAAATATTTTACCAAACAGCAGTTACGTTGGAGCTGATCATTAATAAACATATTTAAGAGACCAGGATTTATAAAGACAGGAAGTACATGCTTAAAATAATCCTAATATATCAATCTCCTGAAAATAAAGAAATCCATGAATGTCAAGGTGAAAACTCCCAAACCTGCAGTGATGTTCTAAAGAAAGAAGGGAACGATGGAAAACAAACAAAGACAAATGAATTAGCCAGTGGCCCTGTGCAGAGACACAAGCCTGGGAAATGCCTGGGCTGGTGTGACACTGAACTCCATTTGCAGCCTCTGTAACTGCTCTGCTGCATGGCACTAAGAGTTACCACTTCACCTCTCAATACCTAGAAGGTGGGATAAAGATCCCTCATTTCTTTTTAAGGCAACCTGATGGACCAAGCAGAAAGATCAAGCCCTAGCAGCACTAACAGCTAGGAATGGGTACATCTTCCAGCCTTCATTTGCCCACATTCCGTAAACAGAGGTGACAATTTTATACAATCTTGACTACTCAGATTAGCAGAGGAGGGCAATTAGGCTCCCCTACATCTCTGTGAATCATCAGCTACTGACATGCTGGTCATTGGCAGGACTTAAGTCCTGCTTCCTCTAGGTTTGCATTTGACTTACCCCCCTCGGCAGCAATCCTGCATCCCCACCAACCTGTCTCTATCCCACGTTGTGCACCCTTGCTCCATGCTTTGCATGTTCCCCCCTTCCTTCCATTTCCCCAAAGCTTATGAATTATCCCACAGCAGCTCCAGCTCCTTCCTGTCCCCGCGAGCTAGCAAGCAGACAAGAGCAGGAGTTGTGGTTGGATCCAAGCAAGCAGGCAGATGGGAACATGGGGCAGACCCAAAAGAAAAACACTCACTACCAAACCCTCACCGAAGCTTCTCCTCTGCCACATTTTCACCTGTGACCTCCATATCTTTGGAATAGGACAAGGAATGTGACAACAATAATGAAAATTTAAGTCTTTGGAAAGAGCCTGCAGGAACACTCCAGTCAGTCTGGTAATAAGATGGCTGAGATGTTTCAGAGCAGTGACCTGTTCTGAAAAGTCAGATCCCCCTCCAGCTATTAATGTTTCTTATGCTCTTGCTCACAGTCTGTTGTGTTCATTCTGACAGGGAAAGGTGCTTCCCCATCTACTTTACGGAAGCACAACCTAGGCAGATAAAAAGATACAACTATGTCAACTAGAAATCAACATTTAAACAGTCTGAATTTTAGTTCCCAAAATACATAGCAGTGTGAAATGCAAAGTCATTCATTCAGAACAAAGAAAAAGCAAGAGGGAATGATGAGAAAATCAGTCCTTTGTGATCACATTATATGAAATCATTGGCAGACTCACTGAAATTACTTCCATGTATGTAGAAATACAAACATGCCCGCTAATGAGAAAGTCTTCTCACTTCCCAATATGGACAAGAGCTTAACCTCATCAGAAACTAACATCTATCCTCTTTCCAACGAAAAGAAAACAAAGACAATTTTGTAGTGAGCCAGAGGTATTTCAGCTACCTTTTCATTTGGATCTCACAGTTCAGTGTAGAGACACTGCAGTTTTAAGTGGAAGTTAGGGCAGCAGATTCACTTTATAACCATGTACTTGCATTGATTTATTCTGCAGCTTTAAACACCTACATTGCGAATGTAAGTGATGCCAAGTTCAAATAATATTCCAATATCTGAAGATGAAGAATTGGACCTGACAAAACAGTCACCATCCAGCAAACTGGGTAAAATGCCTGTTACCTAATACAAGAGAGAGAGGAGAGAAAACAAGTGAATGTATATATTTAAAAAAAAAAAAAAAAAAGATTTTTAAAGGTCATTGAAGACATTACACTTTCACATAAGATCTTAGACCTGATTCTATGATATATAAAAGTGATGAGCATAGATTTCAATGATCTTGAGCATCAATTTCAATTGAATCCCCTGCTCCCCTTATTCTTTATCTTGCCAGGTAGCAAAGTTAGACTAACAAGGTACTTTTTTGGGGGACACAGGCTACCAAAGAATTTTACATTACAAAAAGCATTTAATTCTCTCAAAAGAACAACAAAAAAAAGAGACTGCAGGAGGCTAAACACCAACACAAGTGTGAATGTGACCTAACACAACGCCTAAGCTGTGGGATAGAGCAAATGATTTATTTATGAAATCAGAGCAACAGTCTCTTCCCTTCTTTACGATCATCTCCTGTGAACCAGCCATTTGCTGGATCATCAAGCCCTTCTGCTGCTTTGTCTTCTAGTTACTCCTTTTCTTCAAATTAAAATAAAAAATGGATGTTCAACCACCATTCAAGGTGTCATGGCCACAGGCATGGAAGGCACTAGCACTTCAGTTACCCTAAAAGTGTTATTTCAGTTAATCTGTATTCACATACTTCTGCAAGTCTTTTCTAGATGTTCCCTTTGGTTACATGGAAAACAAACAAATAATCAAAAAATAAAATAATAAAAAAAAACACTAAGTCCCTAGATCAGCAGGCTTGAGATTCACAAGTACTCAGTTGTAAGTACGTCAGCAGAGAGCCAAATGCTCAGGTATAGTATTGACCAACTGAGAATGCCTTGTAATACATTTTATTTCAGCAAAAATATGGGAATATATATATATGAAAATAAAATAAATAAAATAGAAACTGCAAATAGTCGGTTACTATGTAACTTCCTAAGCTTGATACCTACCCTTGGAGAAAAGGTCCACGTATGAGGATTTTTAGGTAGCCACGTAGCTCTCACTGTATGAATGTTACTGAGCACCTAAAACATGACAGCAGGGAAGAATGCTAAGATAAGTTTTCCTGGAAAACCCTGTAGCTTTGAAAAATGCAGTATTATCCAGGATGAATCCAAACATCTGCATGCAGCTAAGATAGAGTTACACTTGCTCTTCCACTTCATCACCTAGTTGCAGCTTAAAGGTCTACAGAGAAAGTACTCTCTGAAGCCATGCACAGAACCACCAGCAGAGATTTTTCCAAGGATTCCTGCTTCACAAAATCCAGTAAAATAGACTCTTTTATCCCAGGAGCATTCAATGGAACAGAACAGCTGAATTGTCAGATTGCTACTGGTAGGTTAGGTGATAAAAGCTCACCTCTGCACACCCAGGGAGCACAAAGGAACAAGCAGGAAGAAAAGCTGAATAATATCTGGACTCAACTACTCCCAAGCCCATCAAGGGGATAATCAGCCTCAATGACAGGTCTGGCCCCAAGACCCCAGTGACACACTCAGAGCAATGGAGCCTGCTGGAACAGTCACAGAAGAACCACCAGTTCCATGGGCTGGATGTGACACTGGGGGAGTTTAGACTCCACTAGGCTACCAGTTTCAGCAAACCTGAACAGTTGCAATTTTGATCTATTGATGATATTTGTTTCTATCTGAATTAAAAGAATTTTTTTTACCCTAAAATTACATGTATTGTGGTATATATGCAACGATTTACACAAACATCATTATTTTTTATTGGCAACTTCTTTACTATATGCCAAATATTTTCAAAAATTTTACAGTTGGACTTGATCTTGAAAGTCTTTTCCAACCATAATGATTCTATTCTATTAAAAAAAAAGTTATCTGGACTTTATATTGTTATGAATAAGATTTGAACATTCAGAGAAAATAAAAAAGGTTAAATTATATGCTCCAAGTATGAGCTGAAAACCTGCAGCCTTACTGACTAGATGGGGTTATCAACACATTCATGCTATTTTGAAAAGCAGCGAAGGAACTTAGGGCTGTTTCATCTACAGTTTCTAAGAACAGACTTCTTAGGAACTTGCTTAGGAACTACAGTTCCTAAGTAGAGACTACAGTTCCCAAGGAACTGCTCCAAGATCCTAAAGCATTACTTGGGATCAAGACCTTTTTTTGATAGCCAAGCAACTTACCCGATTGCCATCAAATAGACAAAGTCGAACATGTCTACTGAGGACCTGTATGCTAACTCCTGGCACAGGAATCATTTTGCAGCTCAGTAAAGTTAAAATTATAGATACTCGAGTTGTTCTTTGATGGATCTGGAATGCAAGCAACAGAATAAAGATTAAACCTTTCTTATGGGCTCTTCCTCTATATGGTAACACTTTTTTGTGTGTATGTGAAGATTAAGCGTAGGGTTCACCAGATTGCATTCTTCTACCAACAAAGCTGATGAAGCACTATCAGTAAAATTTCTTCTCAAGTCTTCTTCAGCTCTTTTCTAAGGAGATTGCTGCAGATATACAGATATTCCCAAGAAAGGAAGGAAATATAAAAAGGAAGGGGATATTACCACGAGCTTCTTCCCTAAGTATTTGAAGACTTATCGGCAAAAATAATCTCCGAGCTGTTGTTTTTCCAGAATTATTTTGTAGAGAGTCTGACAAATGGTACAAATCAAGATGTAATCATGACTCAGAATGAAAGAAACCAAATGAAATGAGTGATTTGAAAGTGACTTAAAGAAGTTTAGGCTTTAGGAACTCAGGCTTTTGAGCTATGCAGATTTGTTTCACCCCAGACATGAAAGAGGTCCAGAAGCTCAAAATGAAACTCTTTGATAAGTCTCAACATGACAACTTCTCTTGATTTTTTGCCAGTTAGTAGAGTGTGATAACATGTACTGCCTAAGGAGCTTAGACCAGTATTGAAGAAATCTAGCATCTGTTTCACAGCAGCATCTACCCACTAATTTGACGTGTATTTTTTTAGGTTGCTAGTAATTCACACAGATTCTGTCACTTCCTTCAAAATCCAACAATATCATAGCTTTCTCTCCAGCAATACTCACAGTATTTTTTTCAGGGTTCCACACCAAGTCTTTAAAAGCCAGTTGGGAGGGAGTGAGTTCAGGTTGTATAAAGTAACTTGTTCGAAACTGATTACCTACAAAACGATAACATTTGCTTCTGTTATTTGCACTCCAACCATGATTCCTTCATCCTGAAGGGATCTGATGTTTAAACTTCCTCAAAAAGGACGAGACAACACTTCATCAAAATCAATTTCTGCATTGACAACAAGAAGCATCCTCGGAAGAGGAAGTCACTAAGAAATTTCTTATTGCCTTTGTGTGAGCAGGATCCCACCCAGACAAATGAGTACTAAGTTAGAGAAAAAGGTGAGAGTTTTTTCAGATTACTTAACCCAAAATAACGGCAAAAGAAAGTCACCACAGATGCTCAATAATCCTGCACTGCAATTATTATGAGACAATCTTACCTTCTTCTAAGAGCTGATGGAGTGTGGATAGGCGGAATCCTGCAGGAATGGCTCCCATGGTCGTCAAAATCTCTACTGTGTCATTCTACTCAAATAAACATGGATATTGTTATTCCTTCTATTAAACAGCTAATTCTTTTCCAATTTACAGCTCACTGGCAGTCAGTATGAAAGGCCTGGGGCATCAACTCTTTGGAGCTAGTTTGGCCTGTTACTGATACCAAGCTTACTTTATAAGGCAATTAGCATGATAGTAGTTTAAGTTACTATGTGAGAAAAACAGTTACCTCTGTGACAGCTTTTCTTACAGCATTCCAGTGAGAATCTGTCCTGGAAGAAAAATAACATTCTTTTATAAATGCATCATGGATAAAATTTAAAACTGAAACCACGTGTGTATTTAAATGCCAAAGGTTTAGTCTCTGAGACAGATCTGGTTATTAATAATAACATATTTCCAACTATTAATACTAACTGGTAGAGTGGCTCATGAGCAGTAATACTGTAATTCTTTGGCTACATGAGACAGAGAGGGAAAAAAAATCCCAAAACTCTAAGAAATTATGTCTCCAATTGCCATATTTAAAGAGGATACAGGAGAATAATTTTACAGGATACAGGGAGAATAATTTCATGTACATTTGCTTCGGCATCACTACATTTACCTCCTTTCAATGTTGGTTCCAGCTGCTGTTTCATCTTCCTCCTCTATTTGCTCTTCACTTTCCTCTTGGCTTTCTTCATCATTATTATACACCTGCAGTTCAGATTCAGAAGCAGAAAGCATTTGCTTTTATCATAGTTCTGTTTAAAAGAACGTTCTCTGACCATAGCATGACTTCATAGTTTAGAAGAGAAGTTTTTTCCTGCATGCAGAGCACTGTAGCCATAGCTGCAGAACTAAGGGGTCTGTTCTACAGTATGGGACCAAAATATTCTTGCAAGGGCATGTTGAACAAGAAAATGCATTTACAAAGCAGTCTTTAAAGAGAAAATGCATCAATATCATGCAGTACAAAGTTAGCTACCCAACACAGCCTTTAGTTATATTCTGAAAATCTCTATATATCACAGTATCTATAATAATAGATACTATAATAACCTATAATTATCTATATTTGTATTACTGTATAATGGACGGACTAGCAGGACCCAATCAATCCAAACAAATCCTTCAGAGTTCTCCTCTTATGACAAAGATTATCATATCACATCCTCACAGAATGCAAAGTTGTGTTTTTGCTACCTTCCTCCATACACACACATACACGACGTTATTTGGAAATAACTGGCAAAATAGCAAGGTGCATTATGGTCAGTTTTATACAGCTATTTTATCAGTTACAAAAGATAACAGAGATCATTCTCTCAAGGTGACAGCACACTCACTGCGAGGTAGGTTTTAGGAACAAGTCCTCTCTCCCCTTTTGAATTTTCAGCTACCCACCAGCCGTCGGCCTTCTTGTCATGTATAAGCAGGACTTCACCTTTCTTCGCCACCGGAAAAAGACAAGAGACAAAACACAACCAATAGGTTTAAACCCAAGTGTTTCAAAAAGGTGTCCCAGGCACGATTGACATTCAAATTCTTCCCATAACAGGGACCACAAACTATCCCTAGAGATTCTGCCACTACAGCAGATGGCAAACTGGACTCTGCTAAGCCAACTGAACACTAGAAAAAGTAATTTCTCCCCAACTTCTGCAAGTAAATGATTGAGCCCCAGAAGCAGGAGATTTAGTTACACTTACTGGTCAATACAGGATTATCTGCAGTAAAAAAAGCAGTGAAGCAGACTTTCACAGAGCTATATTTACTTTCAATGTGAGGTCCCCTTCTTGCTGTGCGTTAAAGTTTCCTACTGCGATACATTCTTTAACATCAGGATCATCCAACAATTCATCTTCATCATCTGTTTCATCACTGTCTTCCTCCTCACTACTTTCTTCATCTTCTTCGCCGTCATCCTCTTCATTTTCATCTTCTGTTTGGGGATCCTTCTGATCTCTACTGAAAACAAACAAACAAACAAACAAAATTATGTTTATTTTTACAGAACTGCTCAAAATTTCTCTCAAAAGTTTGCAATATGGCTTCTCCACAAACATATTATCCAGATGCAGAATTTTCATTCCTGCATTTTATTCTCCAGTCTGATGTGAAGAAACTCCAAAATCCCAGTGGTGTTCCATCCCCAACAGTTGTTTATCATCCTGCTTAGAGGCATCCAAGTCACTCTTGCCTGCACCAACAGAGCAAGCTCCACATAAAGCAGCTCTGGAATAATCACATGCATTGTTACTTGTGGAATACTCTGCTCTGAGGAGGTCTGTGTATGCACAATTCTATGAAAGTAAATGATATTTAAGCTACTTACACACTGTATGGATCCTGATCCAGTATTAGAGAAAGTTTCTGCAGCTGCTGAGAAAGTTTTTGCAATAGTTTTTCTTCTTCTTCTTTCCTCTGATTATAATTCCCTACAGGTGCAGGCTCATCAGCCTGAGAAAAGAAAAAGAATATAATAAACTGCACAAAAAAATCAAACACGACTAAAATTCCCCCCCAAAAGATAGTTTCTCAGACATTTCTCGACAGATTTCACCCTCACGGGCTGCTGTCATCAGTGTCAGCTTTTCAGTGTCAGCTCTCATGCTTTTTTACTTCGCCAAAACGAATTTTCATCTTAAATTTCAAATCTGCATTCCCCACTCCCAGATGAATTTAGTTTTAAGGCTATGATTCGTACATAATGAAGCATAAGAAAACATGTTCCGATATAAAAATCGTTATATGTTTCTCAGAGGCTGCAATTAGGGATTATGCAGTGCCGGGCACTGCTCTTGTCCTGAAACACCTAAAAACCTAAGGATGTTGGTGTTCTGTGAACATTTAGTATGATGCGTTTTGAGGAAAGCCATTAACAAATCTCCTCTACACACTTACCTTTTTCAAATTCTGGAGTACATTTGTGTTCTCCTCTACAGACTTCCTCAGTTGCATACATCTGTATTGAAAGCAAGACAGACAGACAGACTGTGCTTTCTCACCTCTGATAAAGATGTAACCCAAAATATGTACAATCACCAAAATTTGTAGATTTAGATATCCGGACCTTCATACAATTATGGGCACATACAGCTTTACAAGTACTAATACCTGCCCAAATTGCATCTCGTAAGCCAAGAAGTGAGTGTTCCTTTATGGAAGGTCTATTAACAAAATTATTTAGAACCAAAGTTGCAGTAAAAGACGTAGAACAGAGAAACAAAATGAAACAAATCCCATCATGAGTGTGCGCTGTACATTAAACTTGTGCTTATTTCTCTTTCCCTAAACACAACTAAAATGCAACAGGGCAGCACTGCAGCACATTACACTAGCAAGTCACATTTTTTTTTACATTTAAAAATAACGTTTAGCGATCTGCAAATAAATAATGGTTCCTTGGGAGACTTTTTGCAGTTATGCATGCTCCTTGACACGTGAAGGGCTGTGTTATTCAGAGTGGCCCAGCTGGGCACATCTCATCCCTCTAGGCTATGTCAATATTGCAGCAACCCAGAAAACCGATGCCAAGAACTAGCCTTCAACTGCCAGGGTGGCATCTACTATTTTTTTTTTTTTTTTTTTTAAAAAAAAAACCCAATTCCTGTCTTCTCTTGCTAAATTTCAAGGGACCAAACGGACGGGTGCTGCAAGCTGCAGAATA